>JADRCD010170817.1:0-30962 GCA_019843815.1 Montemys delectorum
AAAAAAAAAAAACCTGGCAGCCTACAGAATGGGAAAAGATCTCCACCAACCCTACATCCAACAAAGGTATACATGCCCAAATTATATACAGAACTGAAGAAACTAGACATTGACAAACCAAATGACCCAAATAGAAATGGGGTATGTAACTAAAAAGATTTCTCAACAGAGGAATCTCTGATTCCTTAGAAGCACTTACAGAAATGTTGGATGTCTTTAGTCATGAGGGAAATGCAAAAGTACTCTTGAGAGTCCATCTTACACCCAATAGTTCTATCTCAAGACCCAGCTATACCACTCCTGGATATATACGAAAAACATACTCTGCTGTAACACAAAGATACTTTCTCACACAAAAAAATACTTGAGATACTTGCTCACTTATATTTATGATAGATTTATTCATAATAGCCAGAAACTGGAAACAACCTACATCTCCCTCAATTGAAGAATGAATAAAGAAAAAGTGGTACATCTACACAGCAGAGTACTACTCTTCTATTAAAAAGAAAGACAACATGAAAATTGCAGGAAAATGGATGAAACTAGAAAATATCAACCTGAGTGAGATAACCTAGACCCTGAAAGTTGTACATGGTATATCCTCACTTGTAAGTGGATATTAGCCATAAAGTACAGGTTAACCAAATCCACAGATGCAAAGAAACTAAGAGGGAGTAGTCAAGATGCTTGAATATCACTCAAAAGGGAAAATAAAACAGACATCAGAGGAGAGGTGGATGGAGGAAGGGAACTTAGTGAGAGAGAGTGGAGTGTGACATGGGGTGGGGATCAAGTGTGAGGAGAGAAGGATGGAATTAAATGGCTGGATGAGAAAAAAGAAACCAATAGGTGGGTAACTCTGGGACAAGCTGGAGATGTGGTATTCAGGAAGCTCCCAGGAGTCTACTGGGGTGACCCTAGCTGATACTCCTAGCAGCGGTGCTTATAGATACTGAAGTGGCCACCTCCTATAGACAGGTAGGACCTTCAGAGAAGGAAGAGGGACACCAACCCACCCACAAAACTTTAGATCCAAAATTCTTCTTACTTACAAGATTTGCAGGGATAAAGCTGTAGCAGAGGTTGAGGTGATCAATGACTGGCCCAATTTGAAATCTATCCCATGGGAGAGAGGCATTAATGATGCTCTGTTATGCTTACAGATAGATAACTATCTATCTGTTCTAGATACTAGTTCTAGATACTAGGACGAACTAGCTTCATCCAGCAGCTGATGAAAACAGATGCAGTAACTCACAGACAAATATCAGGGGGAGCTCAAGGAGACTTTCCAAAGAGTGAGGGAAAGGATTGAAGGAGCCAGAGGGGTCAAGAACATCGCAAGAAGACTTACAGATTCAACTAACCTGGGCTCATGGGAGACTAAACCACAAACAAAAGAACATGCATGGGCTGGACCTAGGCCTCCTACACATTTGTAGCAGATGTGGAGCTTTGTTTTCATGTGGGTCTCCTCACAATTGGAGCAGGGGTTGTCTCTGACCCTGTTGCCTGCCTTTGGGTGCCCTTCTGATAGCTGGGCTGCTTAGAGGATTGCTTACTTCTGCTGAGACTTGATGTGCTAGGGGGGCTTCCCCTTCTCTGAGGAAAAGAAGAGGGCGTAATGTGGAAGGGGTATGTGAAGGAAGAACTGAGAGGAAGGGGGAGGGGTAAAATCAGGACATACAATAATTAAATAAGATGAAATGCATTTTGAACAATAAAAGCACCTCCCAGGTTTTCAAATGAAAGGTCCCTGCTAATTAACAATGTCAGAATTAATTACATTCAAAATTGTACAAAATAATCTAATGCCATTTATTTGAATTCATTGATTTTTAAAGTTAAATAAAGAAGTCACTCCCTATGTGTGCAGATAAAATAATGACTAGATGCTGTTACATGATTTTCTTCTTTCCCTTGGCAATAGGCTTTCATAGATAAAATGCAAAACCTCTAGATTAATTCAAATAACAGACAAACAATAGCCAATTTGTTAGTGCCATTATAACTCAAATGTTGCATGAACTACCCTCACTCTGAAAGGCTTTCAACTGTTCACTTGTATTCAAATTTAACTCTCTGGCTTGCTTGTTTATACTCAAACTGTCAATCATAATGTGAAACATTCAACTGAGTCTATAGTAGTGGGTTTTTTCACTCTGAAATTTATGCTCTCAGCTCTTCCCCTACCCCACTCTACATTCCCACCTCAAACAGAAGAAAAAGTTTTGTATTCTTTGGACAAACAATAATGCCCATACATCGCATCCTCCAAAGAGATGGAGTTCTAACTGCCTTAAGTGCCCAAGTCCCTTGTCTTTCAAACCACAGACACTACTCATATCTAGAGATTTGGAGTTGGGAGCCTCAGATGAGAGAGAATATGTGACATTTATCTTTCTGGCTCTGGGTAACACAATTCAATATGATTTTTTTCTTTGTTCTATTTATTGGCAAAATTTCCAATTTCAATTTTTTTGTATTCTGTGCCACATTACACACCATGTTTTCATCACCCATTTCTCAGCTGGTAGACATTTAGGTTGTTTCATTTCCAAGCTATTGTGAATAAAGCAGCAGTGCACATAGCCAAGCAAGTATCTAAAATGTCCTTTGGGCATATGCCAAGAAGTGGTATAACTGAGTTGAGTCATATGGTACATTTTCTCTTAGCTTTTCAAAGTTCTCACTGATTTTCAGAGTGTCTGAACCAGTTAGCCTCCCCTCCAGCAGCAGATGAGGCTATTCTTTCCTAGAAACCTCAGAGCATTGGTTGTCTGTTCTTTTGCTGATCTTTGCCATAATTGGGAAGAGAGGAAATCTGTTGTCTTAATTTCCATTTCTCTAATTGCCAAGGATAATGAATTCTTTTTGGGGTATTTGTTGGCCATTTGTATTTCTTCTATCTTTAGCTTTCTGTTTAGATCCCATGCCCATTTTTTCCACTTATTTATTTATGTATGTATGTATGTATGTATTCACTTTACATCCTGATCACAGCACTTGCCCTCTTCCAGTCCCACCTCCTTACCTCTTTCCTCCATCTCCCTCCTCCTCGCCATAGTGAAGGAGATGTCCTACATGAGTACCAGCCTTTCCAGAAATATCAAATTGCACTAGAACTAGGTGCGCTCGCTCCAACTAAGGCCTGACAAAGCAGTCAAGCTAGAAGAAATGGATTCAAAGTCAAGCAATAGAGTCAGAGACAGCCCCTGCTCAAATTGTTAGGGGACCTATAAGACAACCAAACTACATACCTGCTACATCTATGCAGGGGGGTCTATGTCCAGCCCATGAATGCCCTTTGGTTGGTTGCTTAGTCTCTGTGAGCCCCTGTGGGCCCAGGTTAGTTGATTCTGTAGATCTTCTTGTGGTGTCCTTGACCTGTCTGGTTCCCTTAATCCTTCCTCCTACTCTTCCCATTTTTTTTTTTTTTTTTTTTTTTGTGGCTGAATTATGGAACTTTTTTTTCTTTTCTTTTTATTAGACATTTTCTTTATTTACATGTAAATTTCTCATTTCCCAGATTCCCTTCCAAAAAACAAACAAACAAACAAATAAAACAACAAGAACAAACCCTTGTTGCCTACCCCCTCCCCATGCCTGCTACCCCACCCTCTCCCACTTATTGGCCCTGGCATTCTCCCACAATGGGGCACAAAACCCTCGCAAGGTTGAGGTCCTCTCCTCCTATTGATGATCAAATTTGCAATCCTCTACTATACACATGCTGCCAAAACATTCAGTCCCACCATGTATAGTCCTTGGTTGGTAGTTGGGTCCCTGGGAGCTCTGAGGGTACTAGTTAGTTCATATTGTTGTTCATCCTAAAGGGCTGCAAACCCTTCAGCTCCATAGATCCTTTCTCTAACTCCTTCATTGGGGACCATGTACTCAGTTCAATGAATGGCTGTGAGCCTCTACATCTGTATTAGTCAGGTATTGTCAGAGCCTCTCAGGAGATAGCTATATTTAGGCTGGCTTGTCCTTCCTTCAGTCTCTGCTCCATAGTTAATCTCTGCAACTCCTTTCATGGGTATTTGGTTCCCCCTTTTAAGAAGGAATGAAATGTCCACCTTTTGGTCTTCCTTCTTCTTAAGTTTCTTGTGGTTAGTGGGTTGTTCTTCCTGTATTCCAAACTGCTGGGCTAACAACCACTTATCAGAGAGTGCATACCATGTGTGATCTTTTGTGATTGGGTTATCTCACTCAGGATGATATTCTCCAGATCCATCCATTTCCCTAAGAATTTCATAAATTCATTGTTTTTGATAGCTGAGTAGTAGTCCATTGTATAGATGTACCACAGTTTCTGTATCCATTCCTCTGCTGAGGGACATCTGGGTTGTTTCCAGTTTCTGGCTATTATAAATAAGGCTGCTATGAACATGGTGGAGCATGTGTCCTTATTACATGTTGGAGCATCTTCTGGGTATATACCCAGGAGTGGTATAGCTGGGTCCTCTGGTAGAACTATGTCCAATTTCCAGAGGAACCGCCACACTGATTTCCAGAGTGGTTGTATCAGTTTGCAATCCCACCAGCAATGAAGGAGTGTCCCTGTTTCTCCACAATCTCTCCAGCATCTGCTGTCACCTGAGTTATTTATCCTAGCCTATCTGACTGGTGTGAGGTGGAATCTCAGAGTTGTTTTGATTTGCATTTCCCTGATGACTAAGGATGTTGAACATTTCTTTAGGTGCCTCTCAGCCATTTAGTGTTCATCAGTTGAGAATTCTCTGTTTAGCTCTGTATCCCATAGATATAGTGAAGGTTTTAGTTTTAGGGGGTTCCAGTTATCAACGTTTAACCTTGATTCCTCTGCAAATGGCATACTGTTCAGAAAGCCCTTTTGTATGCTTATGTCTTGCAGGGAACTGCTTGTGTTTTCTTCTAAGAATTTTAGTCTTTTGGATTTCAAACTGGGGTCTTTCACAGAGAAATTAGAACCACAGTATCAAAGTCTACCAAAACCTACATCTTAGCTCTTGTAACAAGTATTCTCTTTGCCCTACAAAACAAATAATTAGGGATCAAATGCAATCTCAACTCCAGGCTTTTTCTGTCAATTGACAAACAGCTACTCTTTGAAAGAGTTTGTTTAATTGTATGTCTACTACAATGTCTGACCAAATACTATTTGAAGTGTAATGAATTTACACATTAATAATACATGAGACATAAATTACTTGGTTTATTCCTATTTCCTCTTCTCATAGTGGGGCAGAAAGCTCACAGTATCAATATACTTATATTTTAAAGTACATTGGAAAGGGTTCAGGACTCTCTGAAGAGTTCAGGCAATGCCACTTGGAAGTATTGCAGTGGGAGCTGATAGGCATCATGTTTCTTGTGCTTTGTTTCTATCCACTCTTGACTTGTAAATAAAATGAGTTCCCAACTTAAGGTCACTGGAACATCTAGGAGACTAAAAATGACCAGGGAATCCATAGTATCTTTAATCGTCTCTACTTTCAGTCAATCTCAACCAGATAAAAACTACCATTGAAACTGTAATAAAAAATACACTCTCAGAGAGAGAGAGAGAGAGAGAGAGAGAGACAGAGAGAGACAGAGAGAGACAGAGAGACAGAGACAGAGACAGAGACAGACAGAGAGAGTGACAGACAGAGATAAAGAGAGAGAGGGACAGAGAGAGAGAAAGAGAGAGAGAGAGCAGACTGCATAGAAGATTATCTTTCTGAAGACTTGTATTACTAAGTCTATAATAATACATGCTTTCTAATATTTTAGTTGCAAGGGAACCCTTTTATCAAGTTATGACAAAGCATTGTCTTTTGTTTTATCTCCAAATGTTTCCTTTCCAGGACAGAGAGACATGTAAGTACTGTGAGTTTAATTTATTCATCTGTGTTCTGTGATCTCAGAACATAGCACGATGCCAGATTGAGTCAGTAATTCACAAGTAAAGAGGCATGTCTGGATAATTAAATGATATACAGCATATCCTCTGCTTTATCAAGAGTGAGTTGATATTTAGACCTAGTTTGAAATAAATATGCATTAGCCCAGCTTGCCAAACCTACCATGCATATCATGGTTCATTCTAAGCACCATTTACCTTACCAACAGAAAGTACTTTTCCTGATCTCCAGAAAGCTAATTAATAAACACTCCAGTGTAAGTCTTGATAAAGCTATTGATGTACACTAAAAACAAATTTGAGAATGTAGAGCTTCAATTAAGGCAATTAAATACATATTTTGCTGTCATTCATATCTTGATTATGAGCTACTGTGGTATGGACTGAAATTAACATGTATATGTACTATGCATCATTTACCATAGATTACTTCAAGTAACCATAATTATAAAATCACTTCCATATAAGCACTACAGCTGCCCCCCATGTTCAGAGGTAGTGTAGGCACAGATATTTGGATATAAATAAATAAGAAACTTGTGTGCCTGCTTAGCCCGAAAAATTGCCCATTATTTAACTACAATTACACAGCCATGGCTTTCTGTACTAGATTTCAATTTAAGAAGTTAATACTTCTCCGGTTGACTAATTGTTACGTCTCTACTAAATGCTCTTATATTCAGTGGCATAAAGCCATACTTGAGATGATTTTAGTTGTATACTTTTAAGACTTTTCCTATCATAAATTCATCTTTTGTTAAGGTAGGGTCCTATCATTCCTTCCTATCACAAGGACACTTGGGCAATTATGTTCACAGCATCTTTATTAATCATAGCCAGAAACTGGAAACAACCTAGATACCTTTTAATGCAAAGAAAATGTGTTACATTTACACAATGGAGTATTACTCAGATCCTAAAAACAATGACATCATGAAAATTGCAATTAAATGGACAAAACTAGAAAAAAAAAATCATCCTGAGTGAGGTAATCCAGACCCAGAAAGACAAACATGGTACTCACTCTGTAGACCATGATGGCCTTGAACTCACAACAATCTGCCCACCTCTGCCTCCTCTGTGCTGGAATTGAAGGCATGTGTCATGAGGCCTGGATTTAATCAATTCACTTCTTTTGAAAAAGTCTATCAGAAGGCATTAAATGTGCTTTCTTCCTCCCCCATCATAGTTGTTTTGTTTTGTTGAAATGGTAACCAAGACACTGAGCACATCACACCCACCTTGCCCAGACATTTACTTCTCATTCACATCTATCGAACTTTGGTTCGATACTACTTTGACTACTTTGCCTTTCCCTCTACTTTATGACCTACGTTCCTTTTCCTTACCAACATAGTAGGTCTCATACATATCAAATAAAAATGAAAAATATGATACAAACAAAAAAGAGGAAACAGATGAGAAAAACAGAGAGTGCTTTTAGTTCAGTGGAGAGTTCTCCAGCACAATGTTATAAATTGCATTACAGAGACACGATTTATAACTAGTGTCTCAGGATGAATAATAATAAACAATCAGGATTAATAATAATAATAATTAAAAATAATAATAAACCATCAGGATTAATATGAATGATGAACTGGGTCTAATTGAAGCTGCACAAAACACACTCCTAATATTTTTGTATCTTGGATGTTCCATGACTCTGTTTTATGACATCATTATTTTTTTGTGATAGCAAAAGTCACTGGCAATATAAAGAACCAGTTGCATATGTTCTATCTGGGTTTGCATCTATCTCCCCAACTCTGAAGACATTTTTCTGTGCCACCAAAGTTATGTGGTTTGACACTGAGTTCAGGGGAAGTCAGAATTGCTGAAGATGATGTGTCATACAGCAAAAAGGACTGGTTCTCTGGGGCATGCTGTCAGCCTTGCATCTATTTCCTGTTACCTCTAACACACACTAGAGGGCTCAGAACACTGTAGGATCTGACATAAGTCATTCCAGACTACAATACATATGTCTGAATGTTTGTGTTTCTTATGGAGACAATGCATTTTAGAATTGACTCATTTTAGAATTTTCCAGCTTTTGGAGGTTTTTCTCATGGGTCTACTTGCTGAGTTCTCCGAGGCAGTGATTATTCTCTCTGGCCAATCTAACCATCACATATCTTCTGTTCCTGACCTTAGCAGGAGAATTATCTTTTAAGGATCACCTAATTAGGGGCTCATGTAGATCATCCAAGAAAGTCTACTTGAAAAGTCTCCCTCTCCACACAAGGCAACTGTTATAGGTTCTAAGAATATAGTATATGCAATTCTACTGACCAAAGGACTGTGTCACAAATTTGTGGCATTGGTAACTCATTTTACTTCTCTCATTCTTAATGATAATTAATCTTTGTCTACTTGGATAGCTTTTGTTCCTTTAATCTCCTTCATTCCTTGTGATGACTCTTAAAACATCTAAATATAATGCTGAATGATAAGTTCTTTCTCTAATAAGAGTGCAAGTTAACAATAGTCTTATATTTGTCCATCAATTTTGTTATCCACAAAATCACTAAGTATCACTAAATACTGGGAGAGATACTATTTTGTAGACACATGATGGACAAATAGACAAGGTACCCACTGTCATAGAGATTCAAGGACAACCAAGAAAATTCACTTAATTGGAAGAAAACAGAATGGTTACTGAAAATGAAGTGGACAAGGACTACCATACCTAAAAATGCAAGCTAGCTTTTACTGCTTACCAATTAATTAGAAGCCAATTTACAAGATCAGATACAAACTTAAATCAGCCTGGTTAGCTATGAGGGGGCTAGGTCAATCTCTTCTTCTCATTCTAGAGAAAGAATAGGACCTAAGACCAACTACAGTTTGGTCTGTCTTAGTTTGGACTTTATTGCTGTGAACAAACACTATAACCATGGCAATACTTATAAAGGACAACATTTAATTGGGGCCACCTTTTATAGTTTCAGGGTTTAGTCCATTATCATTATGGTAGGAAGCATAGCAGTGTGCAAGGAGACATGGTGCTAGAGAAGGAACTGAGAATTCTGCATTTCGATCTTCAGAGAGCAAGGAGAGTATATGCCACACTGAGTATAGAAGACCTCAAATCCCACCCTTACAGTGACACACTTTCTCCAACATGGCCATATTTACTCCAATAACAGTTTCTCCTTATGGGCCAAGTATTCAAACACATGAGTCTATGAGGACCATTTCTATTCAAGCCACCAGAGTCTTTTCCTTGAAACTCTCAGATCAGTTTATTAGCTTCATTATACCGAAAGTCACAACTAGTCAAAGTTCAGAGAATATATATCCACAGAGTAATCTGGCCAAATGAGACTCCTACTTTGTACCTCCTTCCCCAAATACTCAGAAAAATTCACCAAAGAAAGGATAAAAAAGACTCTAAGAGCCATGAACAGGAGGATATGGTGCTTTTAGAGCATGACAACACCATCATACTCAGGAACTCACAACACCTATGGTTTCCTGTGTAAGACCTGCACAAGATTAGTCCTGTTAATGTTCTAGTAGAGGGGGAGAGGGACTCACAGAACCCTTACCTCTTGCTAAGGAGCTACTGAGAGATGATGGATGGTAAGGGAGAAAGAAATAGCTATCTTTAGTGTATGGCCCTGGTAGACTGACCATGCTTTAATGGATGACCCACACCCATGAGCATATATGGACTGCAGTAATTAGACTCACTGTGCTATAAAAAAGAAAGAAAGAGGACACAAAGATGAGATGAGCATGTGAAGGTGGAGGGAGTATGCAAGAATGTGAAGAGGAAGTAGGGAAAGTAGCCAAAATGTTATCATAACCATGTATAAAATTATCAATAATAATCTAAAAATATAGTATTTTAGAAATCAATTGACATAGAAAAGCACTATAAAAGACAAAATAATAATAATAATAATAATAATAATATAGTAATGATGATAATTACTTTATTCATAGTTTTCTAACAGAAAACTATGCTAAGTTGCTAAGTTCCTGATACTTTATTTTATTTTAAGTTTTATTCTTTTATTCATCTTTGGGTTTAGGGTTCAGTGTGATTTTCCTGACCTTAACTGTAACTTCTCTTTATTTAACCATATTAGTTTATTTTTCATTGTGGCCCAATTAAATTAGCACTTTCTAACATTTATACATTTTTTTCAACCTCAAAGGCCTAATATTTTATGAGCAAAATAAACATGATTCAAAATTTCTAATTTTAATTGATAAGTTGTGAATATGTTGCTTTAATAGAGGAAAAATTTAAAAATCCTCTCTATCCCCAAATAACTTCAACTCAGTTTTGTCTTCACACATATAATGCCAGAAGAAAATGTGGTTATAAGAAGTAACTGGAGTCAAGAACTGAGTCTTGTCTACAACCACATAAAGAAAATTAATGAAACTATAAACTTTCAGAACAAAGACCCAGTAGGTAGGATTTAGGCTCCCAAGACAGAGTGACAAAATTGTTAAACAACATCTGGACACCCTTTAAAAACTACACTCTGGGCTTAGATGCTCATTAATTATAGAGGGAAAGCCATCTCCTCTTTCATAAATGTAAGCAGGAATAAACATTTTGATGAGCTTCAAGGTGCTCCGGGATAGGCCAACCAAGTAAAACAACTGGCAAGGCCTGTACACACATGGACAGGTGACAGGACCTCATCCCAGGATGTCCCCCTGAGTCAGGTAGACTAAGCTTTTTTTTGGCTTCTGAATAAACACAGTAAAGGTTTTCTAGAATTTTAAATGGTTTTTTCTCTCTGTGCTATTTCCTTATATTCTCTTTAGCACATAACTGTTGTTGTGTTTTTTCTGTTGATTAGCATAAAGATTGAACTGCCAAGATTTACAGTCTCGGTCTGTAGGTATAGGGCAGCTTCTTGGGAAGCTGGGGTAGGAGGATGATAAACTCAAGCTCTTTCTTTACATAACAACTGCCTCAAAACTGTACCAGCATGTACAAGGATCTGGGTTCCATTCCTAATGCTACAGTAAAAGGAAAAGATTTACAAATTTGTTCACATCTGTGTGGATAAGCACAGAATCACAGGTACAAAGAGAAAAAGGCACGCAGAGTGTTTTGGCTATACTTTTTAGAAAAAAAGAAAAAAAAAAGAAAGAAGATGCTAATCTTAGGAATAGTTCTTTAAATCCACCAGATGAGCAGTCTATGTGAGCACTCATTGAAGCAGGTCTTAAGGATCATGAGGAGTTGTCTTTTTCAGAGTAAATTTGAGAATTTTAATGAAAATATCCAACAAATGAAGCACAAAACACACAAAATGACAGCATGGGGCAAAGAGGGTTAACCGAGTGAGCGCAACATTCAGAACTTCATGGTACACAGATGAAATTGTAAGTTTCAGTAATTGTTCTACAGAATGACTTGATTTCGATAAAACTGTGGAGTATTTTTTTTCAATGATTCTCATATTTTAAGTTGGGTATATTTATACTCTGCACCAAACTGGGATGAAGCTAAGCTAGGCTGCAGTGGTTAATACCTAATTTCAATGAAATCATGTGAAAAAAATAGCAATAGCCACAGCAGTCTAGAGTATGTCATTTCCTGAAAGTACACAAGGAGAATCACAAATGAAACCAGAGCAAAAAACCCAGTGCAAACATCTGGACTGTAACACTGACACACAACAGAAAAGCACTACTGAAAATACAGGTCATTTAGAATGAGTCCGCTGAGCATTCAGAGCACCTACACACACAGTATAGGCAATTCCTGTGAAAATATGATTGACAGGGTCAATTAAGGAGGCTGCCATTTGCAGATTAGCTGGAAGGCTGTCGGCAGCTTTAAGAAAATTCCCAGATAAAAGTACATTAAACTTTCCTTTTCAGAAAACTGTCAACGATCCAGTATTGCACACAGCTACAACCAAGAAATCAATTACATAAATGCATATTAAGAGTAATTATGATCCCTGTGTTATGTTTGATGATTAATAATCGTAATCAAGGAGTAGGCACTCTTTTCATGTTAAAAAATGTGACATTTTTTCAATATACTTGCTGCTTTCCTCCTTTTCCTGAATATTGATTGGCAACTTTCAAAGTTTTCTTTTTATTGGGCATCTAACAGTTCCACTGGTATTTAGGAAACAGACCTTTTGTTACTCTATTAAATCTCATTAGTGTCTTTATCAAAATAATTGTTTCTCTTCCATACCAAAACAGAGAAGGTAATTACTTTGCTAAACAGTCATTCTGTAATGGAGCACAAAAATGTCCTTATGGGAACCAGAGAGAATCTGAGGGCAGCCAGGGACACAGGCAAACAGCCCTCACATTAGCTTTGCTTTGATGATCATTCCTATATAAGTGTTTCTCATTCACTCCAACTGTGAGGAGCACTAGGCAACAGTTTCAATCATGGCTCCTTTGTCAAGATGGTTTTGCCCAGTTACCTGGTTCCAGATGATCTTGACATGAATAGCTCTCCAGTTCATTCCTGGAACAGCGTGAACCTTCAACAACAAATAATATGTGTTCAAAATGTTCATAGTAGATAAAATATAATAGTAGCAGGTAATCCTGAATTGGACCTTCAGATGACCTTGGTCATGGCACATATTACACACACACACACACACACACACACACACACACACACACACAGACACAGAGCCCCATTCTTAGTGTCTTCATCTATCAAATGCAGGTGTTAGGTGGTTGATCTTAAAACCCCTGGGCTCTGACATTATGGATTCAATGAAGAAGCTGGAAAACCTGACATGATTAACAGCCAAGGCTTCCTCATTCATCCTGTCTTTGATAGGAGGGGGAAAGAGGAAAGCTATTTCTTACCTCTCTCCTTTTATTCAACAACCAAATCCAGTTAATTCCAATTAAAATTTGTAGTTTTAATTACTTAGTCTGATGGATTTTTTACAGAACCTTTACATTTAAATCTTTGCCCTCCCCTTTCAGCGTGGCAGCTGCCTAGAGCTTTATAATTTCTGCTCCTCTAGCTCATGGAGAGCACCGCCTCTAATTCATTATTCTTTGTTCCTATGTATTGATTAAGCCCATTTCCCCTCTTCTCTCCTGATAGTGATAACACTTTGCTTAAACAGAATTTTAAAGAGTGTTATAAAGATCTTAAATTATCTTGATGCTTTTTCATTCACGTAGTATTAAATCTTGTTAAAGAGGCTCCCAATCCCTTTGAAATAGGTCAGCATTCCAGTGTCTGTTTTCAATCCTGCCATTGTCTTCTAGCCACTCTGTGGCCTGCTAATCTCTAGGTCATATGGCATGAGGAGTAGAAGAAACCCCTTACACCCAAATATATTACTTACAGTACTGCATAGTCATGGATATTGTGTGAGCTTGGTTTTTATTTTACTGTACCTCAAAATCAGTGAGGACAGAGATGTTCTGCTGTATTTTCTAAAACCAATTTCAATATTTGTAACACCCAAAATGATAAATAATGATAAATAATGAAATAATGCTTAAATCCTTGTTAGGTACATTCACCAGTTATAAGTTTTTAAAGAATGAATTAGGTAAGTAATTTATTTTAGCCTAGTTAGTTTACTTGAAGACTGCCATCCTCAATGATTTATGGTTTGACACTGTAATTTCTTCAACAGTGACTTTGTCCAAGCAGCCACAGTGTTAAGAGTCATAAGCTGTATGTCTCCTCCTGCTGTACCAAACAACTACATGAGCGAAATGCCATTGTTCTTTTTCATTCTTTAATTATTAAGCTCGGGGTTAGAAAAGACAATTTACTAAGGTTTCAGAATTCACAAGTGACTCAACCAGAATTATGACTCAATTAAAAATGGAAAAATTTAAACATTAAAACATTGAGTAACATAAACCACTATCATTCTAATTTTTTCTTCCATGACAACCAGTTTTAGCTAATGGTGTCAATGTTTTTTAAATGTACTATAATTTTTACATGGTGTAGTAGTTACTCTTCTCTTTGCTGTGATTAAAAAATGCCTGACAAACAGCAAGTCAAAGGAGGAAGCATTTATTTTACCTTCCAGTTGGAGTGTATACAGTCCACCACAGCAGGGAAGATGTTGCAGAACTGTGATGAGAACGCTCAGCTCTTCAATCAGGAAACAGAGCACAAGCCAAAAATGGGGCTAGGCTATAATATGAGAAAGGCTGCCCCTAAGGGTTCACTTCCTCTAATAAGGCTCCACCTCCTAATGATTTCACAGTCTTCTAAAAATAATTGCAATCACATAGGCATCCAAACTGCAAACAGGTATATCCAGGGGTATTCACATTCAAGCCACAATACACTAGATGAGACACTACTTGTTTCTTATAACTAGCACTTGAGTGTTTGCATTCTGACTAACCTACAGAGTCCCATGAAATGAACACCCTCATGATAATCCCTTCTCTCACCAGGTTGGCCTTATTCTCAAACAAAATCAGTAATGATGATTGTACTGACTGATTTTTTGTGTCAACTTGCCACAAGCTGGAGTTATCACAGAGAAAGGAGCTTCCCTTGAGGAAATGCCTCCATGAGATCCACCTATAATGCATTTTCTCAATTACTGATCAAGGGGGTAGGGCCCATTGTGAGTAGTGCCATCCCTGGGCTGGTAGTCCTGGGTTCTATAAGAAAGCAAGCAGAGCAAGCCAAATGGAGCAATCCAGTAAGCAGCACCCTTCCATGGCCTCTGCATTAACTCCTGCCTCCAAGTTCCTGCCCTGTATGAGTTCCTGTCCTGACTTCCTTTGGTGATGAACAGCAACAAGGGGGGGGAGGGCGGTCTAAGCTGAATAAACCCTTTCCTCCTCAAGTTGCTTCTTGGTCATAATGTTTTGTGCAGGAATACAAACCCTGACTACGAAAATGATTATACTCCATAACATTATTTTTGTTCTTCTAACTATGACTATTAGTTGTGCTAGTTCGGTAGTACAAAACCTAGCATTACATTAAGCATTTTAAATGCAATGTTACATCGAAAATGTGATTGTTAACAAATATACTTTATCGGCCTTGTATTCATTCCTGTGACATTCTCACCCTCTGCAACAAACAAACGTTGAAAGACAAGAGAAACAAAATAGTGAGAAGCCATAGACAGAAAAGCTACAATGAAATATTCTTGAACTAGGTACTTTCTTCATGGATCCCACAAAAATGAATGACCAAAGCAAGTTAAGAGAGAACACATTCCTTTCAGTTTCTGGTTTGGAAGATCATGATTATGGGGACCTGCAGGAGCTGGTGTAGCATGTTACTAGTAACATTGTATCTGTGCTAGGGCTAAACTCACTTCCTCCTTCTTATTAGTTCAGTGTGCCAGCCCATAGCTGGTGTTGTCCACTGCCAAGATGATTCTTCTCACCTCACCTAACCTATTCTAGCTAATCCCTTACAGACATGCCCAGAGGCTTGTGTTCTTGGTGATTCTAAATACTGTCAAGTTGGCAGGATTAGCCAACACAAACTTGTCTGTTTCTGTTTTCTGAGAAAATCAAGTTTCAGTGGCAGAGAAGTAACTACCTTATGTTCACATTCCTATTCCCCTACAGGGGTTCTAGTCTCATCCCACCCCTGCCTATACCCTTCTAGCAAAGAGACCTTGTTCACACCATCCCCAAGTCTCCCCTATGGATTCAAAGCAACTAATATAGAATCCACCACTGAAATATGCCCCAATAGTATTGAGTAACTTGCTCACCATTTACAAAACTACTCCAAACACGTTGCCTTGTATTAAAGGGAAACCCATGGTCATCTCTTTCCTTCCCATATCATAGAGACATATATATATGTGTGTATATATATATATATATATATATATATACACATATATATATGATTATAATCTTTCTTTGTTTTAAGCTATTTTCTTTATGTACATTTCAAATGTTATCCCCTTTCCTGGACCCCAAGAAACCTCCTATTCCATCCCCCCTCCCCTTACTTCTGTGAGAGTGTTCCCCCACCCACCCTTTCCCACTTCCCCATCCTGGCATTGGCATTCCCCTACACCGGGGCATCAATCCTTCACAGGATCAAGGGCTCCTCCTCCCATTGATGGCTGACAAGGCCGTCCTCTGCTACATATGTGGCTAGAGCCATGGGTTGCTCCATGTGTATTCATTGGTTGATGGTTTAGTCCCTGGGAGCTCTGGTTGGTTGATATTGTTGTTCCTCCTATAGGGTTGCAAACACCTTCAGCTCTGTCAGTCCTTTCTCTAACTCCTCCATTGGGGACCCCATGCTTAGTTTAATGGTTGGCTGAGAGATTCCACCTCTGTATTTGTCAGTTTCTGGCAGAGCCTCTCAGGAGACAGCTACATCAGGATCCTATCAACTAGCATTTCTTGGCATCCATAATAGTGTCTGGGTTTGAAATATTGTACATTTACACAATAGAGTACTACTCAGCTATTAAAAACAATAACCTCATGAAATTCTTAGGCAAATGGATGGAACTAGAAAATATCATCCTGAGTGAGGTAACCCAATCACAAAATAACACACATGGTATGCACTCACTGATAAGTGGATATTAGCCCAAAAGCTTGGAATGCCCAAGATACAATCCACAGACCACATGAAGCTCAAGAAGAAGGAAGAACATAGGGTGGAAATTTGAGTCCTTCTTAGAAGGGGCGGGGGAAATACTCATGGGAGGAGATAAAAAGTATGGAGCAGAGACTGAAGGAAAGGCCATCCAGAGACTGCCTCACCTGGGGATCCATCCCATATTATAATCTTTCAAAGCACTATTTATTCTGCACCTTCTCTTCTGTGTGTATATAACAATCCATAGGCTTTAAGTTTTCTCATGTACTCTTGCAGACTTTAGTCTCCATGGAGTCATAAACACTCTCCAGCTGATGCTGTTTTATCCCTCATATCACATTTTCATGACTTCCTGTTACTCAAATTCCCAGGGCTGGTGCATGGAAGAGGCTGGTCCTACAGCATATCAGCAGCCACCAAGAGCATCAACTGATACTCTGCTCAACATAGCTTTCTTACTCTTTAACTCTTTGTAAAGATTTATTTATTTTCTAGATATGTGGGGGTATATGTGTGCAGTGATATCAGAGACCAGAAGAGGATCCCCAGAATTTGGAGTTACAAGCTGTCATGAACTGTCTGATGTGGGTTTTAGGATCCAAACTCAGGTCCTCTGTGAGAGCAGTAAGTGCTCTCTTGAACAGTGAGCCATCTCTCTAGCTTCTTGTTTTTAATTCCTCTTTTTTAAGTTAGCATACAAAGTAGTGGGGTCTATTCTGGCATTTTCAGGGGTGCTGTGTCCTTGCTGGTCCTCTTGCTTCCTTCTCTTTCCTCTTCTTACCTCTTGTAACCTGCTGTCAGTCTCCCCCACTCAGTCCATCCCTTCTGCTCTCACATAATTTGTATTCTATTGCCTTCTGCCCTTTCCTGAAGACTTCTTTCTCCTTCCCACAGTCGTCTTTATCCTGTCATGTGACACATACACACACAAACACACAGAGAGAGAACACAAAGACTATATGTGTGTGTTTATGTGCATATTAAAATCTAGGTTCCACATATGAAAGAAAACATGTGTCTCCCTTATTTTACCTAATCATGTTTTCATCCACTTTCCTGAAAATATCATGTCATTTTTTTTTATGACTACACAAAGCTCCACTGTGGATATACAGTACACACTTCTCCATCCATCTGAGGATGGACATATAGACTGTATCCTTTTCTAAGCTACTGTGACTAGAATACATGTAGTAGTGCAAGTGTCTCTAAGGTAAGACTTGAGTCCTTTGAGTACATTACCAGGAGCGATGCTGCTATGCTGCTGGGAAGAGGCAGTGGGTAGGTCTGTTTTACTTTTTTTTTTTTTTTTCTGAGGATCATTCATACTGATTTCCATAGTGGCTGCACCAGTGAATACTTCCATCAGCAACACTAAGGTTTGCATTTGTCCAAGATCCTCACCAGCATTGGTGCCCTTTATTTTATTGGTCTTGACAATTCTGGGGTGAGATGCAATCTCAAAGTAATTTAGTTTGTTTTCCCCTGACATGAAACACCTTTATAAATATTCCCTGGCCATCTGTGCTTCTTTTCAGAACTATACCCACCCGTTGGCTCCATGGACTAGTTATTTTGTTGTGCTTCATCTGTACCTTTAAAAAATCTTTTCTCAATATCATCCCTTTTCTATGGGATAGCAGGCTGTTCAGTTTGCTTTGTTATGCTGACATTGTTTAATTCTTTTGACCCCAGTTGAATTATTTTTTTTGGATAAGCATTTCTGAGGTTCTGAAGATCAGCAAGGGGCCTCAAGGAAAGACCAGCACCTCCCTCGTTCAACTGCCTACATTCTCAACTATCCCTGAATACTAAATGGGCAAAGCCCATGGCTATTTCCTATTCTTGAGTATATTTTAGAACACATTTATCTCAAAGTGTCCCACAGTTTTCTCAGTCTGCTCTGCACACTCTGACATTTCCAGGAGCATTTGTTTAAGTGCCTTTCTTCCTTCATATAACATGTAGCTCTCATGTTTTTGTGAATGTTCCATTTCTGTGTCTTGCCACATTCTCTGCTAACACTGCGAGATACTCAACTCACTAATCATAATGTAAAGCCCAAAATGCTCAGGTCTCCATGTCCTTTGTTACACACCAATGTAATAGTGCAAGTCTCTGCTTACATAGTCTCATTTCTTTTCAAGGAAAATTTTGCAAATCACATAGAACTTCATAGTGAGCCCAACATGGTACATCTGCTGGGCAATTGTATACCATAGCCAATTATCCACAAACCACATTCGTCTGGGATTTTTCCCATTTGCACGCCTCCAAGCTCTACTGAAAATCTGTTTCCTATGGCCTTTTTTGGACTCTGATGAATGTTTTATCAAGGCATTAGTGCCTCAGACTAGGAGTCACTCTCTGTCTCTGGAACACTGCATCAAAGCTTCACTATTGTTATAACTGATCCCAGGCTGGTGTTATACTATCAGCTATTAAGTTTCATTTTTATTAAGAAGATAGTTAAAATATACTTGGAAAACCAACAGGTTCCTGTTCTTCTCCAGTGCTCATTCTGATCTCTTATCTGTTCTTTGTGTTTGTCAAGGTAGGTCTCTGTAGCTCTGTGTCTTAGTCAGGGTTTTTATTTCTGCACAAATATCATGACCAAGAAGCAAGTTGGGGAGGAAAGGGTTTATTCAGCTTATTTCCACAAGGCTGTTAATCACCAGAGGAAGTCAGGACTGGAACTCAAGCAGGTCAGGAAGCACGAGCTGACGCAGAGGCCATGGAGAGATGTTCCTTGCTGGCTTGCTTCTCCTGGCTTGCTCAGCCTGCTCTCTTATAGAACTCAAGACTTCCAAGCCCAGAGATGGCACCACCCACAAGGGGCCCTACCCCCTTGATCACTAACTGAGAAAATGCCCCACAGCTGGATCTCATGGAGGCACTTCCCCAACTGAAGCTCCCTTCTCTGTGATAACTGCAGCCTGTGTCAAGTTGACATACAAAACTAGCCAGTACACTCTGTTTCAATTTTTTATCCTTTGGATCAAGGTAGTGCTTGGAATAAAATGCCGGGGGCCTTGGGCCCATGTGGAAAAGATTCTAGCACTGAATGCTTCCCCTGGTTTAAAGCACATGGAGAAAGGAAGCTTTAAGATCCAGTAGAAAGCAATACCTTGGGGATGACTGGAGCAAATTCCAGTGGTTTTGTTGTTGTTGTTTGGTTGGTTGGTTGGTTTTTGTTTTGTTTGTTTTGTTTTGTTTTCAGAAATGACAGTATACTTGTGATGGTTTGTATATGCTCGGTCCAGGGAATGGCACCATTAGAAGGTGTGGCCCTGCTGGAGTAGGTGTGACCTTGTTGGAGTAGATGTGTCACTGTGGGTGTAGGCTTTATGACCCTCATTCTAGCTGCCTGGAAGGCAGAATTCTGCTAACAGCCTTCAGAGGAAGATGTAGAACTCTCAGCTCTTCCTGCACCATGCCTGCCTGGATGTTGCCATGCTCCGGCCTTGATGATAATAGACTGAACTTCTGAACCTATATGCCAGCCCCAATTAAATGTTGTCCTTATGACAGTTGCCTTGGTCATGGTGTCTGTTCACAGCAATAAAACACTAAGACAATACTGTACTCTAGAACCCACAGCAGTGTAGGTGCCTGTGCAAGTCCAATATTAGATCAAGCCATTCAACATTCCAGCATGGAGTAGGAGCAAATTGATGGCTTCTAAAGGAGAATCTATTTTCTTTAAATTTGTGGCTGCTGTGAGATTACTGTGGCTCCAGTAGATCTGTAAATTACAAGTAGCATTCAATGAGTTTTTAGATATCTACAAAATGTGGTTGGGAAAGGCTGGAAGTAGGATAGTCTAGGAGTTAACAGGGACTTTGGAGGTAAATATGATCAAGATGCATATGGTATTCTCAAAGAAGCCATAAAAATACTTTAAAGCAACACCTGGAGATGGATGTGGAGCTTGTTCCTCCTTATTTTTCCTTCAATGTGTGAACCTGTATTTGTACTTAAGTTACAACATCCATCCAGACTAATAAACTCATTGTATATCTTAGCTAGACACGATTCATTCATCTGTGCTCTATATCCTTCCTATATCCACCATATGTCATTGATAGGTTTCTTCATTGTGTTGCACACAATAGCATTCAAAGAAGTTAAATTCTACTGAATAGATTCAAGAAAGATATAAGTAATGAAAATATAAATAGGAAAGGGGAGAGATCTGCATTCGGTCTGCAGATTTCCTGTCAATTTGCTCATCTAGCAATTAGTATTTCATTTGGAAATCAGACTCAGTGGCTTGCCCACCATTGTGAATAATTAATGTGTGGACAAATCATATGTACTGAGATGCACTGAGTATTGGAAATTTTGTAACATCACTGGGTACTGAACTCCCTGCTAATGAATTATCCCACTTTGTCTAAGGCAGTGGCTCACAACCTGTAGGTTTTGATATGATTGGGTATCCAAAAATCCTTTCACAGGAATCACTTGGAGGGGGAAAGGAATAGGGATTGTTTTTCAGAGAGGAAACCAGGAAAGGGGATATCATTTGAAATGTAAATAAAGAAAACATCTAATAAAAATGATATGAATATCAGATATTACATTATCAGAAGCAAAATTATAGTTTTGAAGTAGCAACAAAAATAATTTTATTGTTAGGGGTTACCACAACAATAAGTCTTAAGTGGTCACACCATTTAGAAGGTTGAGAACCATTGGCTAAGGACTGGGGAGATGGACCACTGAATGAAACACTAGCCACACAAGCATGAGGATAAGAGTTTAAATCCACAAAACAAATAGTCATAGAAACATTTCTATAATCCCAGCGTATGAAAGACAGAGAGCAGGGATTCCCAGAACAACTATTCATTAGTAATATTATTCCATACTGGCAAGTTCTAGGTTCAACTGAAAGATCACGGCCTTAGTGAAGAAGGTGGAGAGCAATCATGGAAGGCTTTGAATATAAGTTTAGGTCCTCAGCATTCGTGTGCACACATATACCAAATCATCTTCACAAATAGATGCACCGACACATATGTGAGCATGCATACACACACTAAATGTATAGTAGATGTGCAAAAGAAAAAATGTCCAATCTTGATGTCGAAAAGGAAGTTACAAGACACAGAAATCAAATGAAAATGGCTCACTGATAAGAGTCATAATTCCTGGGAGGGAGAAAAGGATGACCTCAGGCTCCATCTTCTCCAGTCAACCTAATCTAGGCTCAGCAGTTTACACTTCCCAGGTCAGGAAGCATCACTCACCGTCTTTACTTGTTTTCCAAGGCTGTATTTCCCATGAATGAATGAGGTCCTTTTGTTCTTGGTAATTATTAATTATAGGGATGTTACAATGCATTGTGAGTTGATAAAGAAAACCTGAAAAGGCACATTCATCTCAGCTCAATTAAAAGACTTATTCATTAGTAAATAAAGCTATCTTCTTAAAGTAGTTTCATTAATCATTGAGAAAATGTGTACACTTAGGCATGGGGGCAGGTATTCAGAAAACTTGGGAGAAGCTGAGTGACTGATCACACTTCTAGAAAGAAGAAAAAAAGCCTCAATAGGAAAACATGATTGAGAATGTTACCATTTCAAATCCACTAATGGAAAAAACCCTAATGAGAATACTAATGCATTGCCAATGAGTCCATGAAACAAAAGTCATTGGTCTCCGAGAACACCATCTCTCCAGCATCCATCATTTCATTTGCTTCATAACCCTAGCTTCAAAAACATAAGTAAAAAATAAATAAAAAGTCTTCAATCACAGTCTGTTCATCTGTTGGGGGAGTCTTCATAAAGTGACAGACTCAGGTTGTTTTAAAATGCATCCATGCCCTATAGAGATGGTTGAGTTCTCCAAAGACTAAGCCTTTACTTACTTGATTAATATTTAATATTTTTAAAATATATTTATATGTGTATGAATGTGTGTGTGTGTGTGTGTGTGTGTGTGTGTGTGTGTGTGTGTGTGTGTGTGTGTGTGTGTGTGTGTGAAGTGTGAATATTAAACTTTATCCTTTCGGGGAAAAATGTATGCCTAGAGACTCTTAATTTTACAAGAAATAAATTCTTATATTCAGAGAAATAGGAATTGGCTCATCCATTTACTCTATATATTTGGGGTCTATCTTTGCTGACAGACACCAGCTCTGTAATTGGGACCAAAAGCAGAACAGTTCCTACCACTTGGAAGCCTGCCATCTACCAGTAGTCACATAAACAAAATCTGAAAGTCTCTTACTCAGAGCCCTGTAAAACATTTTCTGTTAACTAGGGTAGGAGTGAAAAGGGCCTCATTCTCAATCTGATTGACACTCCATTCCTTGCAATCCTTGTGGTTATGTATAGGCATAGCATCTGTACCTAGAGGTGAAAACATATTAATAACCTTACAATGTGATGCTAGGTTATTAGAATTGGTAATGCAATTGACTTGTCAATTATCATATGATGTTAGGAGTGGCAACACTTCACAGAATATTACTGTTAAAGCCGAATGCTAAGTTTGCTATATATTCCTCTTAATGAGTCTACCTGTGGGGTTCTTGGCCTATTTAGAAGGTTTGATGTCTTCAAAAATTAGTGCAGAATTGTCAACATTGTCATTTAGAAATCAAATGATTTCTTCCTCTTCCTATTCTCACTGCATATGAGTGGAGAATGACCATGAATGCTTCATCCTTGAACCTCACTTAGGTCATTTCTATAGCTTATAGGAAAAGAAGGAGACAGAGAAGCCATGGACATGAGTGTGCTTGTCTGAGTGCCAAAGTGGCTAGATTCAAGGCTGTTGGAAAAGTCTACTTATCGGCTTCAGGCACAGAAATAAAGATTTGGATTCTGACTTTCTTCTTGTATGATATAGGCTAGACAACTCACTTCAGATATTTCTCTTGGCCTTATTGCTTCCTGCTTTCTACACATTGCTCAGCTGGAAGAAGTTTGGAGTAACACGTACTTTGTTGTTGTCCATGTATGCCTGAGGTTTCTCAATCAGTTGGCTCTTTTTGCAGTCCTGAACTTTCCTTGTGCCCTCTGGTGAAAACCTCTTCTCTCATCAAATGTTTTGGATATTTCTTTTAAGTATTTATCTTTAATCTTTTTTTTTACAGTCTAGTCATTATCCACCTCCCTCAGACAGTTCCTCAACCCATTCCTCCCATCCCCTGTCTACAAGAGGATGTCCCTATCCCCCGTCCCAACATTCTGCCAGGCCTCCCCACTCCCTGAGGTCTCAAGTCTTTTGAGATTTAGGTATGTCTTCTCTCACTGAGGCCAGACCAGACATACCTGCTGTGTATGTAATGGACCTTGGACCAGCTCATGTATGCTGCCTGGTTGGTAGTATCTGTGAGATCTAAGAGGTCCAGGTTAGTTGAGACTGCTGGTCTTCCTATGGAGTCTCCTTCCTCCTTAACTTCTTTCAGCCTTTCCCTTATTCAACCACAGGGGTCCCCAACTTCATTCCATTGATTGTGTGCAAGTAAAGACGGGTTTTAAAGATCTTGACACTGCAAGTTTAACATACGGCATATTCTGTACTTGTGGCTGCTGTCTTCCCTTAACCCCATTACAAATAGTCATGTTGCCTAGCAGATGACATTCAACAGGTGTACATCTTGTCTTACAAGGTCAGTGGCTACCAGAGGTGACATCACTAGAAAGGATCTCATATTCTAGTTGATTTGCATGCATCTGGCATGGCCTCGAAACCTTGGCCAAAGGCAATATTCCAAATCTAAAGCAAGAGGGCATTTTGCCATTTTAGCAGATGGACATGTAGAGCCCAGAATTCCTGTAATAAGCACCATGATGTTGATGGAGTACAAGATGTGTGGCCAGTAGCATTTAATTAGCTATTTATTTGTTGCTTAGAAACCTCCAATTCAGGACCAATGTCCTTGCTAACTACAAATTGAGCTCAGGACATTCCCACCATAAGAACCAGGGACTACGACTGCTATGGTAAATGTTGGGCCATAGGCAGCCAGCTGTATCTTTGAAGCTGCCAATAAGGCCAGCCATAAAATCTGTACTTCGAATGAGACTTACTTCTCCTGAGCTAAGTCAGCAAATGCAGTCTGGTGGTCTGAGGAATAGAGACAAATCATTGCCTATTTGCACTCTTTCCCCTGCTTTTACAGCAAGTGAACAGGAAAATCAGGTGACATACAAAATGGCAGAGAATAAATCCGTCCTGAACTGGAAAGACTGATGAGGCTATGCTGAACCTAGGCTAGAAAAAAAGAACAGGAAAACAAATGAAGACCTGGACCCTGACTCAATACATCATCAGACCTGCAGGGTCAGAATAGAAGGTCTCAGAAGTCCCCTCCAGTTCTACCTCTGGTGCCTAGTTACTACAAATCTATTACCCCAATCTCTTATGTAGTTATGATAATAAATTTCCCCAGCAGAGTTTCCATGATCCAGTGTTGACGTCCTTGTATACAACAAAAGATTTCCTGCATAAACTCAGTCCCTGAAAACCAAAGAAATTAGAAAGAACTCTGATCGGTTAAGCATCAATCTTCAGAGCATTGCTTGGTTGTCTCTTGTCTTGTTATGCAAACCATTTTGATGTCCAATTCATCCATCTCTATAGCTTCAGCTGCTTCCTGGGAAATACAAATCAATTCTCAGGGCTATCTATGTTTATCTGTTTGATGTTTCAGCCATCTATCTTCTATGTCCCACAAGCTCTGCAGATCTTGTATATACAAGTGGATTTTTATATCTACTCCAATTTCTCAAACCTACAATGCTTTTCTTCCCCTGTATCCCTCGCCTGTCCATGTGTCCAAGTGTACCAAGTTGAGGGATAAATTCTATAATGTTCTGTGTGGCTCATATAGCAATTTCACAAGGTAGAGTTTCTTTGCTCTAGTGTTAGAAATCTAATCTGTCCCGAACTAGGACAATGACTTCATCATGTATACCTGACTTGTTCATCTTTTTCTGTATTATATTGCTCTTCAGTATTTGATTTGCCTGCTGGGGTAACTGTATTACATTTCTCTGTTAATTATGGTGTGTGTGCCTGTGCAAGAGGGCAGCATACTATGGAGGCCAGAGTTAATCAATGGAAGTCGGATCCTCCCTCCCACATACCATGTGGGTCCTACGGATTTAATTTAGAATGTGAGGTTTGCCAAGAAGCACTTTTACCACTGAGCCATCTCTTTCATCCTTTTGATCATAACTTCCATAAATAATACTTCCAAGTTCAGTTTTGTTATAAATATGCCATTCTCAAGATTACCATAATAGCCTTTTAAATACAACTATGTCTGTCATGTAAAAAAGAAAAGAGTAGCCCAGCAGGGGTGGCGCACGCCTTTAATCCCAGCACTTGGGAGGCAGAGGCAGGCAGATTTCTGAGTTCGAGGTCGCCCTGGTCTACAGAGTTCCAGGACAGCCAGAGCTACAGAGAGAAACCCTGTCTGAAAAAACCAACAAAAAAATAGAGATAAAGAAAGGAAGAGAGAAAGAAAGAAAGAAAGAAAGAAAGAAAGAAAGAAAGAAAGAAAGAAAGAAAGGAAGGAAGGAAGAAAGAAAGAAAGAAAGAAAGAAAGAAAGAAAGAAAAGAGTAATCTCTGCCCCATAAAAATCTTCAAAAAATACCTGTAAACTAATGAATTCCAATGTTAAAACTTTAGTGCTGTTCTTACTGCCAAATGGCAGCCTTGAAAGTCCATCTGCCCCATTCCAAATATTTTCTTGTACATTTTAAGCCATGGTTTTCAAATTTCAGCTCATAATCTTACTTGAATACATTTTTTTTCCTCTTGAAGGGCAGCCCTTTACCTATGGCTTTGTCTCAGGAGCTTGGAAAAAACATTGACTCCCAAAACATCTTCCACACTTATCAGTTGTGTTCACAAGCACTTCTTGGCTCTGCTTTGATACCAAATCATGCTGCATTTCACAATATCTCCTAGAGAGAATTCATTTGTCTCTCAAACCATTAGAATTAGCCTCTCCTTTCTTGCCTTTAAAACTGAATTTAAGAGGCTAGAAGTAACTCAGCTGTCAAGAGCACTGACTGCTCCTCTAGAGAAAACAAGTTCAAATCTAGAACCCATATAGTGGCTTACAACTACCTGTAACTTCGGTTTCAGGGGACCTAACATCTTCTTCTGGCCTCTGCAATCACATTGTGCCTAGACAAGCATGTAGGCAAAACATTTATACATGTAGAATAAAAATTTTAAATTTTTAAAATTGAATTTAGTAATTATTGATTTCATGTTATTTTATTGGCTTGTTGTCTATTGTGTTTTATATTTTGACCCAATTATTAAGCCAGTTTATAGGGCACATTTTCATGTACACTTCTAGCTCTCCATGTATAAGCTAAGAACTGTATAATATCTTCATTTGCTTTCTCCTCTCCTATGGTATATATGTATCTGCATAGCAGATCCCCAGATGTCTCCTAGGATCCCCTGTTGTAGAGTCTTCACCATTCAGGAAAAAGGTATAACCCAGTATGTAAAGTTGATGCAATAGATATGATGCTTGGTCTTCATTATTTGTGTGATAGGATTTGAAGTCACCCAGAAGACAAACCTCTGAGATTGTCTATGATGTTTTCAGGAAGGTTTAAGACAGGTCAGAAGATATACTATCGATGTGGGTATCATTATTCCATAGGCTGGAGTCCCAGGCTGAAAAAGAAAAAAACCAAGCTGGATACCAGAATCAAATGCTCTCTGTTTCCCAACCAAGAAGCAAAAGAAGCAGTTCTTTACATAAGTTGAACTTGTTTTATCTTTTGTAATTGTATGGAAAACTCACCAACACTGTAGATGCATATGTTTGTGTGCCTCAAATAAAGAAAAATGGGGACAGAAATTTAGAAATAGAAAATGAATAATTCTGTCCGAGAAGCATTCCTGTTTCATACATATATTTTTAAGAAGTAGAGGAAAAGACAATAAAATCAGCCTCTATGTATTAGTGAAGAGTAACCTAACATGTCCAAGAGCTCAGACTCACAGTATGTAACTCTGTGAAAGTCTCTCCATCTCTTTAAGGATCAGCTGTTGCCTCTTGGAAATGTGGATAAGAATAATCTGTAAGACATAGAGCTGTGGCCAGAAGTAAATGTAAGCATCACAATAAATCACACAGAAAATGCTTAGGCAGTATTATCTTATGATTTACTTGTACAAAGGAAATAAAAGACACAAAAGGAAAAGAAACCTATGTTTCAGAGCTAAAATTAAGTTTTATTAGCAAAGGAAGACTTGCATAGAGAAAGCACACAATTTAAAGAAGCCTTTGTTTTAATTTATTTTTCTCTCATATATCACATCCTGACAGCAGTTTCCCCTCCATCTTTTCCTCCCAGTCCCTCCCTTCCCCATGTCCCTTCTCCCCAAGATCCACTTCTCCTCCATTTCCCTTCATAAAAGAACAGGACACCCAGGGACAATATACCCTGACAAGCTACTGTTAAGTCTAGGCACAAACCCTCATATCAAGGGTATACAAGGCAATCTAGTAGAAGGAGAGGGTCTCAAAAGCAGACAAGAGTCAGAGTCATACCTACTCCCACTGTTAGGAGCCTCACAAGAGCAACAAGCTACACAACCATCACACATACGCAGAAGGCCTAGTTACAACCAATATAGACTCCCTAATTGTTGCTTTAGTCCCTGTGAGCTCCTATGAAGCCCTGCTTAGTTGATAATGTGAGATGTGTTCTTGTGGTGTCCTTGACTCCAATGAGTGCTACAATCCCTCCTCCTTGCCTTCTATAAAAATCCCCAAGCTCTGCCTAATGTTTTGCTGTAGGTCTCTGCATCTGTTTCTATTCATAGCTGGATGAAACCTCTCTCTGATGGCAGTTATGCTAAGGTCTAGTCAATGAGTATAGCAAATACCATTAGGGATGTGGAGCAAGGGGAACTTGTACAACCACTTTGGAAATCAATATGGTAATTTCTCAGAAGTTTGAGAATCTATCTACCTCAAGACCCAGCTATACCATTCTTGGACAAATAAAGAATGTTCATCCTACCACAAGGACACTTGCTCAACTATATTCATAGTAGCTTTATTCAACTTAGATGTCCCACAATTGACAAATGGATTAAAAAATAAACACAATGGAGTTTTAGTCAACTGTTTAAAAAATGGCATCATCCTGGAAAAGGCATGCCCTGGGGGAGCACCCTCTCAGAGGCAAAGGGGACAAGGGTATGGTAAAGAACTCTGAGAGTGGGGACTAGGCAGGAGAAAGTTTTGGAATGCAAATAAATAAAATAATTAATTAAAAATGGTATCGTGAAATGTGTATGCATATGGATGGGACTAGAAAAAAATCATCTCAAGTGAGATAATCCAGACCCAGAAAAACAAACAAGGTGTGTACCTACTTCTAAATAGATATTAGCTGTAAAGTAAAGGATAATTGTGTTACAATCCACAAATCCAGAAAGGTTAAGAAATGAGGAGGGCTCAAAAAGAGGTATATGGATGTCCCTGAAAAGGAGAACTATAATAGATTTCCCAGGTGGACCTGGGGTTGGTAGGGATGGGAATGGGAGGAACAAGTAGGGGGTGGAGGGAGAGTATACTGGGAGAAAGAACTGTGATTGAGGCATTTAGAAATAGAAACTAAGGCAATAGAAACTACCTGGAATCTATGAGGATGACCCTGCAAAGATTCCTATTAATAGGGATATGAAGCCCGAAACAAGCATCCTCTGCAGGCAGGCAAGGCTTCCATTAGAGAGGACTGGGCCATCAACCCAGCCACAAAATCTTTGACCTACATTTGTCTGGATTCAAAGATATGTTGGGGTAAATGTGGCACAGACCTTGCAAGAGTAGCCAACTAATGACTGGTCCAACATGAGACCCATGTCATGAGAAAGAGCCTACCCTTCCTGCCAGGATGGCCATAATCAGAGGATGTGAAGCACAGAGATCTAGGGTAGAACCAAACACAACTGGAACAAAGTCTGTCTTAGAAAACAGAGATATGGGTTTAGGTTTTTACTTTACCATGTTCACATGGGGCTTATAACAAAGTCACCTTTCTTTATTAGATCTCTTCGTTTTCTGGTTAATACGGGAATGAAAATATTCTATTGGCTGGGGTGATAGAGAGATCACATATTAGTAGCAGGTGTGTGTACTGTGTAAGAATTGTGAAACACTTCTATTACCAATGGAAGCTTTACAACAACATTTAGCATGAACAGCAAAACGTAGAGTAGTAACTATGAGGACTATTATCCCTACGCATATGGAAAGCAAGGGCTGGGCAGATCAGTTTGTGAGTAAGGGCACTTGCTCTCCTTGCAGAAGATGTGGGTTCAGTTCCCAACATCCATGCCAAGCAACCCATAGCTGCCAGGTATTCCAGTTCCACAAGATCCAGTGTCCTCTTCTGACATCCATCAGTACTGCACTCCTGTGGTACAGATAAACTCACACAGGCATACTGACATATGCATAAATAAATATCAGACAAATAAAAAATAGAATGATGGCACTTATTTAAGAGTTCTGATTGTTCTTGTAAATGACCTGAATTCAGTTCCCAGCACCTATATCAGGCAGCTCACAACTGTGTCTAATTCAAACTCCAACGTATACAACACCCTCCTCTGGTCCCTATGGGAACCTTCACTCATATCCATGTACTCACATGCAGACTGACATGTATACACACAATTAAAATTGTTCAAACTTTTAATTAAAAGGTAAGAAAATGATACCAAAAGATCTACTAGTGAGAGCAGAATTCCAGGGATGCATTAAAAGCATCAGGAACAGAGAGTTTCAGATTAGGGGCTGTGTGCACAATTGGCTACACAGGCTCAGATTGTACAGTCCATTCTAAATAACAGTCAGTGATGGCAATTTACATTCTTGTCATGGGAAAACCCCTTTCTACTTGTTTGCCACTAGCTGAGAAGCTCAGAGCAATGCTGTGTATAAACTACATGTCTCCCTCTGGATCAATGATATCGACAATTTTTACCTCATCTGGAGATGCTTCATCCACCAGCCATAGTAAATCTGACTCAGTCTCATTCTCCCCATTGTTGATAATTCTGGCTTTGGCAGAAGCATCTGTCATGCCCCAGAAACAAAGCAAGGAAGAGAACCTCCACCCTAAGATGTGTGATAAAAGGTCCTGTGGTTCAGTTCCTGTGTTTTACACCTGGGCTCCAGTTAGCTCTAAAGAGACTTGGAAATAATTCTGTGAACACACTGGATCAATTTCCACTCAAACAGATATTTGTCATCATCTCATCTGGCTGGCTGAGTAGGTTGTGGAACTAGGTATGGATTTTTTGACACAAATAAGTGGTATAGTTTAGAGCTGGCCCAAATGGAGAAGGGGTAAACAGAGAAACATCAAATTAGCATTTAATGATAAAAATACATGCATGTATTTATGTAACATCAAGGTGAGAATCTCCTGGGAGAAATGAAATCAGGCACTCAATGTCTTTTCTCACAAATACTTTTAAAATTATATATATATATATATATA
>JADRCD010170819.1:0-38103 GCA_019843815.1 Montemys delectorum
GTGTGTGTGTGTGTGTGTGTGTGTGTGTGTATGTGTGTGGATTATTCTGACAAGAGGCCCTGTGGTGGGTGAAAGTGATGCTCCTGTTTGAACATCTGGAATGTGTCAGCAAAGCAGAGAGGGCCTGGGTCACGATATGCCCAAGCTTGCAGGCTGTTACAAAAGAGTGGAGTTCAATGTGGTGTGAAACCAGAGAAGTTGCAAAAAACAGCTCTGATTTTAACGCGTCCCTCTGTGGCTCTGGAGATGCGGCAGAGGATTTGTGGGTGGCTGGGGTACAAATCCAGGCTAGAGATAACAGCGGCTTCGTTCAGAACTAAAAGAGTGCCTCTGAACAGTGGAGTGGACAGGACTGCTGGTGACTTGGCTGTGTGGGTTCGAGGCCATAGTGGGCAATGGTGGAGCCCTGACGGAACTGAATGTTCATGTGGGGAGCACATGTTTGAGGGGATGAAATTCAAAGGGAAGTGGAGGACTTGAAGAAGCCAGCGTCAGTGCCCAGCTGAAGGCTTCAGCTACAGCTCCTGCATCCCCAGGAAGCTAATCATCTGACCCATCCCAATATGCCAATTAAAGACGAGAAATGGAGGAAAGCAGAAAGAATTTTATCATTTTATTTTATTATTTTATTTGGTTTTTCTAAACAGAGCTTCTCTGTGTAGCCTTAGTTATTCTGGAATTCATTCTGTAGACCAGGTTGGCCTCCGACTCAGAGATCCATCTGCCTCTACTTCCTGAGTGCCAGGATTAAAGGCATGCACCACCACTACCAGATGAGGAATATTAAACAATGTGTTGGAAAGAGCAAAATTAAAGTAGTCTACTGACCACAGGTTCATCTTCTAAGAATTGATATGAGCTTTGGGTTTAAGAGAGAGAATTGGGGTAAAGAGTGTGTAGTTAAGTGGTCCTGGTCAAAGTATGGAACCACAAATCACTGTCTGAAAGGTGATATAATAACAAATTCGTCTCTCAATCACTGTTATGGTCAGAATTCCTTTAGGGTAATCTATGCAGCCTCTCCATCAGAGATCTCACCTTAGGGTGGCCCGTCCTATAGCATTTGCCATAAATGGAATGCTGCAGCTTTAAGACAATGACTCTTTGTGCCTTAAACCTTAAAGGAAACTGACACAGCCCAGATAGGGACACATGTCTTCATGATGAGCGTGTCCGGGCCGAGTCAAGTGGGAGTCTGAATCAAAGTAAAATAGACAGACACAGAAGGAAGGCAGAGGTGTCCAGCGTTCACGCGGCTTCAGTTACACTTTGAGCCCGAGTAAGGAGTCAGTGTTTCTTAGCAAAGTCAGCTTCCCAGAGTCTGACACAAGTATAGCCTACAGATGGGCATGGTTGCCCTCTGCTCTGCCACTCCTAAGGGACATGCACCCACTGTTGATGGAGTGCTCCATCCAGAAAACACCAGTGTCCAGTGACAGGGAAATCAGGCTCTTCAGCTCATCAGGGGACACTGGCCCTTTCCTGAGTCCTGTGCAGTTTGGCCCCTGAGCCTTAGCATCTCACAGAGTTGCCTGCTATCTAGGTTCCTCATTTCTGCCCTGGAGTCCTGACCTAAGTGGGACTCAAAAGCCAATAAGTCACCTCTTCCCTTTACTTCTTCTAGATGTGAGATACCCTTGTCCCCAAACACCCTAGTCTCCATTCTAAATACAAAATTACAATAAAAATAGTCACAAAGTAAATGGCATTGAGATGCCAACAGTGGCCCAGCCCCGCAGTTCCATACAGTTCTGGTGACCACACCTTCTAATAAGCAAATTGTTCCTGTGGCCAAAGTAATGTTCGTTTGATGCAGTTCCGATCAAAATTCGAATAGGATTGTATTTTTGCCATTGATTCTGATTTATGAGAATAATCAAAATAACCAAGACAGGGTTCAGGAGCGGGGGTATGGAGCAAGGAGGAAACACCACAATACTAACATGTACTCTAAATATTTAAAAAATAAATTAACAGTAAGCATCAGAAGCTGGACCAGTACGGACTGGGTACCTAGGAGCGAGCTGTAGTAAATGTAAAATGTAGCATGTGGTGAAGGTGTTCCTTATACCCTACATAGCACATGCTGCTGAGGTAGCCAGGAATGGCTGCTAAGGAAAAGTGGCTGTATTTAACTTGAGAGTGTTATACTTAACTCAAGATAAACTCGGCTGGTGTCTCAAATGTAAAACAAAAGCCATTCAGTTGGCAGGACTTGGTAGCAGGACACCTACAACACTAGCGCATAGGAAGCTGGAGCAGGAAGCCTGCTGGGAGTTTGAGGTAGGCCTGAGCTGTACATGGCAAGTAGCCATGGCTTAATTGCAAGGCCCTATCCTAAAAAGCAAAGGCAAACAAATGAACAAATGTAAGCCAAAGGCTCTGAAAAAAACTATAGGTTCCTTATTAGGCGTCAATATGATTTAAGTGAATAGTCAACATGTAAAAAGAGGAAACGTGGATTAATATACCTCATCTAAAAAAAAAAAAAAAGCAAACAACAAGATTTCCAAATATGAAATCATAATGAAAGAAGCCACAAAAGGAAAAAAATGGGTAAAGCACTTGCTGTGTTCAGATCCCCAGAAACCGCATAAGGCCGCACATGGTAGTACATGTCTATGATCTCAGTACTCCTACAGTAAGGTAGAAGACAGAGACAGGAAAATCCCCAGAAATTCTCAATGAGCTTGCTTGTCACATGGACCAGTGGGCAAAAAGATACCTTGTCTCAAGCAAGTAGAAGCCAAGGACTAACTTCCAGAGTTTGTCCTCTGACTGTTGTACACATGCAATAGCAGTTACACACCTACATACACACACACACACACACACACACACACACACACACACACAGGGTATGGGGTTGTTTTGTGTTTTTAAAGCATAGGGGCTGGCGGGATGGCTCAGCAATTAAGAGCACTCGCTGCCATTCTATAGGACCAGAGTTTGGTTCCCAGCACCCACATTAGGTGACTCACAACTGCCTGCAACTCCAGCTCCAGGAGACCTGATGCCCTCTTCTGACTTCTGCAGGTATCCTTACACACATCCCCACACAAACACACACATAGGAATAAAATAACCTTTTTTTTTTCTAAACCACAAAAGCATATGAGACCGTTTTCCTTGTCTAACTGTCTAGGCCCTTCAGTGGTGATGCTTCATGTAATCTGAGCTGGGAGTCAGAGCCTCCCGGGCACTGCCAGAGCAAAGGCCATCTGAGGCAAATGTGCAGTCACGTGAGTCAGGAGAACCATTTCCAGGCCCATCTCCAAAGGCAGTTTATGACAGCCCGAATTGGGCCAGCCATGAGAGCACAGGCCTGCCATCCCAGCACTCAGGAGACTGTAGCAAGAGAAGCAAGACGTTACAGCCATCCTAGGCTGTGGTGGGGCGTGCAAGGCCACCCTGGATTATATGAGAGACCTGTCACAATAAGACCTGACACAATAGTGTCACGTCCCTATAATGTAATACCATGCTGCCCCTTTAAGTGGAAATGGGTTACTATTTGAGCGAAACGAGGAAAGTACTGCCCTTGGATTGGTGGTTGACTTTCTCCTTTAGACAGCCCTACATTTTCTATACTTGTGTTTTTATGATAAGAAGCAACATGTCCATATCTATTTTTATTTTTACTGGGTTTTTTTTGCTTGGGTTTTTTGGTGGTTGTGTTTTGGGACCGAATCTCACTATTTAACCCAGGCTAGCCTTGAAATGAAACCCATGACCTTAAGGCCGAGGCCATCTGAGAACGTGGACTACAGGCATGTGTCTCCATACCAGGCTCCCTTACCATGTTCTAATGCCATGGAAACCCATCCGCAGGCCCCAGTTAGGTGTCTTGCTTCTGATGTTCCCTAAATAAAAAGCAACTTGCAACACCTTGCTTGTTCTGTGCACCCCACTCTGCACTTCTGAAGATCCTAGGATCTTTGTTCTCTTTCTGTAACTTTGTGTTTCTGAGCATGAAGACCCCAACCTTGTTTGCTTGCCTGCTTCCACTTTCTTCCCAGAGAAAAGAAGAGAGCCTTGCCTTTCATGTTTCTAACCCTCCGCCAGCCTGCCATGGGTGCTTACATGTGTGTTTGATTTGGTGCCAGTTGGGGTGGGTCACGGGAACAAAAAGCTGGGTTTTTTGCATTGCGAAGAGTCGCTGAGTCTGGCTCTGTTCTTGTCCCACAGATATGAAGCTGCCTGGTTTGCTCAGAGATTGCTACAGCTACAATTTTCTGTGCTGAAATCCTTCTGAAACACTCAAACGGAAAGACTTCAGCATCCAAGGGAAGCCAAAGGCATTTGAGAGGGAGTGAAGCCAAAAGCCAAGAATCTCACCGTCCTGTCCCTACCGACTCCAAAAAGAAGCCGTTGCTCACAGGCATCCAGCATGGCAAGCAAACGGAAATCTACAACGCCGTGCATGGTTCGGACATCACAGGTAGTAGAACAAGATGTGCTGGAGGAGGCAGACAGGGCCAAAGACAAAGGAATGGGCATGCCACCGTCCGATGTGACAAAGGACAGCTGGGCAGCAGAACCTGAACACTTGTCCAAAGAAAATGAAGTGGTAGAGGTGAAATCTATGGGGGAGAACCAGTCCAAAAAACTCCAGGGTGGTTATGAGTGCAAATACTGCCCTTATTCCACCCAAAATCTGAATGAGTTCACGGAACATGTGGACATGCAGCACCCCAACGTGATTCTCAACCCCCTCTACGTATGTGCCGAATGTAACTTCACAACCAAAAAATATGACTCCTTGTCTGACCACAACTCCAAGTTCCATCCGGGGGAGACCAACTTCAAGCTGAAGTTAATCAAGCGCAATAATCAGACAGTTCTAGAACAGTCCATCGAAGCCACCAACCCCATGCTACCCATCACTGCCAGTGGTCCTGGAAGTAGTGAAAATGACCCTGGGGTCTCAGTAGGAAAAACCCCCATGATGAAGACAGGAAAGCCGAAGGCAGATGCCAAGAAAGTGTCCAAGAAGCCAGATGAGGCTGCCCCAGAAAACCACATGGAAGGGACCGCCCGCCTGGTGACAGACACAGCTGAGATCCTGTCCAGACTTGGAAGCGTGGAGCTCCTTCAAGATTCGCTGGGACACGTCATGCCTTCTGTACAGCTGCCACCAAATATCAACCTTGTCCCCAAGGTCCCCGTCCCGCTGAATACTACCAAATACAACTCTGCCCTGGACACAAATGCTACCATGATCAACTCCTTCAACAAGTTCCCTTACCCCACCCAGGCTGAGCTCTCCTGGCTGACGGCTGCCTCCAAACACCCAGAGGAGCACATCCGAATCTGGTTTGCCACCCAGCGTTTAAAGCACGGTATCAGCTGGTCCCCCGAGGAGGTGGAGGAGGCCCGAAAGAAGATGTTTAATGGTACTATTCAGTCAGTACCCCCGACTATCACTGTGCTTCCTGCTCAGCTGACCCCGACAAAAGTGTCACAGCCCATCCTCCAAACAGCCCTACCATGCCAGATCCTTGGCCAGCCCAGCCTGGTGCTGACTCAAGTGACAAGTGGGTCAACAACTGTCTCATGCTCTCCCATCACACTTGCTGTGGCTGGAGTGACCAACCATGGCCAGAAGAGACCTCTGGTGACTCCTCAAGCTGCCCCTGAGCCGAAGCGTCCACACATCACTCAGGTGCCAGAACCTCCACCCAAGATGGCCAATACCCCACTCACCCCGGCTAGCGACCGCAAAAAAACCAAGTTACAGATTGCCCACCTCAAGGCAAGCTTCTTACAGAGCCAGTTCCCTGATGATGCGGAGGTCTACCGGCTCATTGAGGTGACAGGCCTTGCCAGGAGTGAGATCAAGAAGTGGTTCAGTGACCATCGCTACCGGTGTCAGAGGGGCATTGTCCACATCACCAGCGAATCCCTTGCCAAAGACCAGATGGCCGTTACTGGCACCCGACACGGTCGCACCTACCACGTATACCCAGACTTTGCCCCCCAGAAGTTCAAAGAGAAAAACCAGGGACAGTTGAAAACCCTGGAAGACAGTTTTCTGAAAAGCTCTTTTCCCACCCAGGCAGAAGTAGAGCGGCTGAGGGTGGAGACCAAGCTGAGCCGGAGGGAAATCGACTCCTGGTTCTCAGAGAGGCGGAAGCTTCGAGACAGCATGGAACAGGCTGTGTTGGATTCCATGGGGTCTGGCAAAAAGAGCTCAGATGTGGTAGCCCCCAATGGTGCTCTATCTCGACTTGATCAGCTCTCTGATGCCCAGTTAGCTGGTTCTTTGCCCAGTCCTTCATCAGCAATTGTACAAAATCAAGAACAGGTTCACCTGCTCAGGAGCACTTTTGCGAGAACCCAGTGGCCCACTCCTCAGGAGTACGACCAGTTAGCTGCCAAGACCGGCCTGATCCGGACTGAGATTGTACGCTGGTTCAAGGAGAACAGGTGCTTACTAAAAACTGGAACACTGAGCTGGCTGGAGCAGTACCAGCGGCATCACCTGCCAGATGACCGTGGCCATGATGCCATCTCAAGAAAAGCCGCAAAACAAATTGCTGAGAGCCCAAAGAATGGAAGCGAGGTGGCTCACCAATATGCCAAGGACCCCAAAGCACTCTGCCAGGAGTCCTCTGAGAAGCCGGTCCCGAGGATGAAAGTGGGTGGTGACCCAGCCAAGGACTGTTTGGCAGGCAAGCCCTCAGAGGCCACCTCAGACAGATCAGAGGGCAGCCGAGATGGCCAGGGCAGCGAGGAGAACGAGGAGTCAGGCATCGTGGACTTTGTGGAGGTGACGGTTGGCGAGGAGGACGCCATCTCAGAGAAGTGGGGTAGCTGGAGTCAAAGAGTAGCAGAAGGCACAGCTGAGCGGGCAGACTCCGACTCTGACAGCACCCCTGCAGAGGCTGGTCACGCCTAGACAGGTAACCCTGCCTGTTTTTTGTTTGTTTGTTTGTTTGTTTGTTTTTTGTTTTTTTTTTTTGTTTCTCGAGACAGGGTTTCTCTGTGTAGCCCTGGCTGTCCTGGAACTCACTCTGTAGACCAGGCTGGCCTCGAACTCAGAAATCCGACTGCCTCTGCCTCCCAAGTGCTGGGATTAAAGGTATGTGCCACCACTGCCCAGCATAGATTTCCTTTTTTTATTGGCAGCATGAATATAGATGATGGGTTCCAAGATGTTGACAAAGACAATGTACTTTTTTAAAAATTAATGTATTGATTGTCCGTATATATTGACACAAATCATCCACATCGATTAGATATTGTCATTGGCATGGGTTGTTCAAAAGCACCAGGGACCAGAGTGTTTCAGATTTCAGATTTTTTTTTTCAGAATTTGTAATATTTGCACATACAATGGGGTATCTTGGGGCTGGGACCCTAGTCTGAGTCTGAAAATATTTATGTTTCATATGTACATTATATACACAGCCCAAAGGTAACTCCACTGCAACATCTTTCATGGTTTTGTGCATGGTGAGGTAGTTCCCTCCTCATGTCATGCTGGCATTGGAAAACTTCAGACTTTGAAGCATTTAGTAGCTTGGAATTTCATATTCGGGACGTTCAACCTGTGTTTATATGTATATTTATCACATACAGTATGTATTGTAATACATACACATAATGGAATGGCTCAGTGGAGCTCACTTTCTTTTCTTTTTTCTTTTTTTGGTTTTTTTGAGACAGGGTTTCTCTGTGTTGTCCTGGCTGGTACTCATACACACACTTGTCAGGGGCTCACATGCGTGTGCATGCGTGAGTACATTCGTGCTTTTGTGTGTGTGTGTGTGTGTGTGTGTGTGTGTGTGTGAGTATGTGTGAGATAAGCCCCTTTTCAAGGTTCTTTGAAATAAGGCCTGATAGTTCTGTGCCCTTATTTGTAAGGCTGGCCTCAGCAGGATGCCCTGCTGCCTAGGCCTGTTTGAACACCAACTTTCGGGCCTGTTCATTCTTGAGTCTTCTCAAACTGTTAGACCAACACACCCTCTGTGTGAATTACATTCACAGCTGGAGAAAACATACACACACACACAAACACACACACACAAACAAACCCAAGAAGGAACGGAGTGTATCTTTTCCTTTTTTGTTTTATTTCAAGTTTACTGAATTGGAGATTCAAGGTTGTTGTTTTGCACCTGAAAGGCTTTGAAAATTCTCCCTATTTGCTTTATGTGGCTCAGGAAAAGGTGCCTTCTGCTTGCATCCCAGTAACCCCTTCAAATCTGGACAAGACCTGTGCAGATTTAGACCTGAGGAGTTACAAAAGCCAGGGAAGGGAGGTTACCATGGTTACTAATGGCCATGTCATCCACATAATGGGACAGGCCTTGAAACCCTTGGTGTGTGTGCTTCCCAAGAGGTCAGGGCAAGTCAAACCCCAGCGTAGCAGCTGGCTTGGCTGCATGAGGAGAAAAGGAGGTTGAAAGAGGGGCTGCTTGGCTGAGAGATCATAAGAGCGGCCTGAAACACAAGCCTGATCTGACCAGGTGAGCTGCTCTGGAGGTCACTTCAGCCACAGAAGGGGCCTCCCAAGCTATCCTTTCACATAAAGACTAGAGTCTCTAGGATAATATATATGGTCCTGAAGGAACCCCTAGAAACTACACATCTCACTGTTGATGAACTTAAGCAACTTGGGCCAGCCATCTTGCTCCTTATTAACTCCATTATTACATGATAAAAATGAGGTGCCTGGGGCTAGAGAAATGGCTCAGCCGTTAAGAGCACTGACTGCTCTTCCAAAGGTCCTGAGTTCAAATCCCAGCAACCACATGGTGGCTCACAACCATCTGTAATGAGATCTGATGCCCTCTTCTGGTGTGTCTGAAGAAAGCTACAGTGTACTTACATATAATAATAATAATAATAAAAAATCTTTAAAAAAAAAAAAAATGAGGTGCCTGGCAAATCAGTAAAACCCTCTGGAAGCTTTTCCTAGCCAGTCCCAGCAACAGTTTAATGCATTGTCAACCCTGGAGTACCATCACATCTTGTGAAACTGCCAGTGAATCCGGGGGAAGGATATAGCCCGAAGAGGAGGCACTGGTGATAGGTGGAAGTCCTGAGATCAACAGAAGTATCAACAAGCCACTTCTGTCTGGCTGCCTTGGTGTCTTCCCTCTCTCTAGCCATTTCCCCATCTTCTTAGAAAAAGGCCTGCCAGTCTAGCTGTCTTCCCTGTTGAAACGGAGTAGTTCTGTTTTGTCTCGTCTTATCTTGGTTTTTGTCCATGTGAGTGCTCTAGGTAGCCCTGAGCTTCTCTTCTTGATGTTGATCCATGATATAAATTTACAACATTGCTATTTCTTCCCACCTTAGAGCAGACAATAGGTTCCATTCTGTTCAACAATGTATTCTGAGCATCCTGTGGCTGCCATGGTAGAAACCAAAGGAAAATGAAGGGAGACAGACAAGGTAGAGTTCCCATTCCCAATAGAGCTCATGTGGGCTGAGGGCAGAGACAGTACTTTCCATTACTAGCCAGTGTGGTACATGACATGATGGGGACATGTACTGTGGTGTGGGTACTCACTGTAGGCATACCCAGACTGTAGGCATACCCAGACTAGGCATCATAAGGGGTTAAGGAAAGAGAGGATACTTGACTCTGGGGTAGCTTTTAGGAGAGCCAAGAAATTAGATAAAGAAAAGAGTTGTTCAAGTAGAAAGAGCAGCATGATCCCAGGTCCAGAGATGGCAAAAGGACAGTGCATGTGAGGACCAGAAGAGGACTGTCATTGCCAGGAAGTACTGCGGTTCTGTTAATGGTTAAAAGAAGCAAACTGAAAGCAAAGCTAAGTGTCTTCTCTAGGATGCTGAAGGTTCAGCTACTCTGAACCAGCTGTGTTGGCTGAGTTGAACAAAGGATACAATTACCCCAGCCCTGGCTAAGGTGTGCTCACTCATCACACACACCTGGGTGAGAGGTAGCCTAGGGGCAGCTGTCCCCCAAGAGAGATGAGGCCACCTGTTGGCATGCCTTCCCCAAAGGTATAGACCATCTGGGTAGGCTCTGATTGCCTCGCTCCCTGAGGCCTGAAGGAAACAGAGCTGCAAAGATCACAAGATGAATCCTTGGGGAAGGAGAAGTAAAGACAGGAGAAGGTCTCCGGAGGAGCAGTGTAGCCTGGGGTGTCCATGTTCTCACTTAGTTCTCTGGCAGGAGCAAGTCTATATAGTTTTATAATCCAAAAAGTGAGCCTCAGACAGCAAGGACCTCACATCCTTCCATCCATCATCTCAGCTGGATCCTAGATTCCCACTCTTCCCGCTGCCCATCTCTTCTCTGTATTCTGGCAGGCAGAAATGCCCCCATTGCTGTTGGCTACTGCCCTTCCTCTCTCCAATTAATAACTCACTGTGTACTCAAGAGTGAGGAGAATGTCCAGAGGGGTTGAAAGTTGACTGTTGAATGAATATCAGACCACTCAGAGATGTAGGAAACTACCCATGTCTTCATTTTCTGTTTATGAGGGAGTGTCACAATTGTGAGCTGCAGATATTCCTAAACTAGATACTGGAGCTGTTCAGCATCTGCTGGTATCATATATTCAAGATGGCCTGTTGATAACTCAGGGAGCCATGGTATAGAAGAAGGGCCTACAGCCCACACAGACAGAGCATCTGAAAACCAGCCCATGTCCTAACCAGAAGCACCCCTTAAAGATGTCCTCCAACGTACAGGGTGGAAAAAGGTCTTCCTAAATTATGAGTCTCTTAATCCATGGATACTGCCTACCTCCTGTATTGGGACTGAGGAGATGGTTCAGTTGACTAAACTGATGGTTGAGAGTCCCTGTACAAATCTGAGCAAGCAGTGGCACATACGGGGTAATACCAACGCTGGGGAGGCAGAGACAGGAGGATCTCAGAGCTCCATGGCCAACCAGTTTACCCAAACCTACAAGCTCCAGGTTCATGAGAGATCCTATTTCAAAACCTTTAGGTGCAGAATGATTAAAGAAGATACCCAGTGCCAAACTCCCACACGCACATACACACCCAGAGAGAAAGAGAGAGAGAGAGAGAGAGAGAGAGAGAGAGAGAGAGAGAGAGAGAGATCTAGGAAAATGGAATTGTCTGCAATAGAAACATATATCATAATCCCAAAAATAGTGATGGTTTTAACCTTATGAAGGTGTTATATGAAACCCAAGATGGCAGAATGATAGCAAGCCTTGAGACAAGCAACTTCATGGGCTCAAGGATTAGAGTGTCCCCTACAGGACTGAGCAGCTCCCAAAATCAACCCCTGAGCATGAAAATCTGCAAGCTCCATGGCTGTGAGTTCCCCACACCAGGCTCACCTCAGCCTTAAGGTTAGGCACAAAAGTCAGCAATCCTTCCCAGCCCTTAAGTAATGTTGTATTAGTTCAGGCTTAGGGTTTGCATAATTTTTTATTTATTTCATTGAAAGACATTGCTTAGAGAGAGGTTGGAAAAATATACTTTTTTCCCTCTAAAACTGAGTCTGAATAGATGATCAGATGAACCATCTTATTGCTGCTGCTGCTACTGATGATGGTGGTGGTGGTGATGGTGATGCTGCTGCTGCTGATGGTGTGAGAATGATGGTGGTGATGATGGTGCTGATGGTGTGATAATGATGATGTTGATGATGTTTATGATGGTCATGATGATGATGGTGGTGATGCTAATGATGGTAAGCTTCCATTCATTGGCATATACAATATGCTTAGCTTTCTCTGAAACATATTTAGTAAGTCCTTTGAACTTCCCCCACCATCTAAGGAGGCAGGCACAGCTTTTCCTCCATCTCATAGAGCACAAAAACTGGTAAAACTTGGAACCACCTTTCATTTATCAGGCCGACGTCTAATCACTGGGGCCAGCACCTGCTTCAGTGGTAGCTCCATGGCCTTGCCCGGGCCAACAAACAGAATGCAGGCATAATGTGCTACGATAAGTAATTCTGTATTTATTACTTTCATGTTACTGTAAGAAGATACATGACAGAGACAACTTAGGAAATGGAAATCCATTCTTGGTTCACAGGAAAAGCATGAGGCCCAGGACACAGAAAAACAGCTCAGAACCACAGAGGATACATTTATTCTTCAGAGAATAAATGTCCCCAGTGGCTTACTAACACCAGTCATTTCCTACCTCTCAAACACTCAGTAGCCTTTGAAAGACTGCCCGAAGATGAGGAATAAGTCTCAAAACACAAGGCGTAGCACATGGCTCAGCCAGAGCCTCAGAGAACCCACTTCATGCCAGGCACTATGAAAGTGCATGGCTTTGCCAAGAAAGCCAAGACGCAGCCCCTCCTAGATCTCAGCCTGAAAGGGTAAGACATACCCAAAGCAGAAATCCATCCGGATTGTTCTTTTTAAAGACTTTTTAAATTTTTATTTTAAATTATGTACAGAGAAGGTGAGGGTTATGCACACAAGGCAAAGGAAGCCAGAAGAGGGTGTTAGATCCATTGGAGCTGAAGTTACAGGCAGTTATGAGCTACCCATCTTGGATTCTGGGAATCAAACTTGAGTCTGCTGCAAGAACATTATGTATTCTTAATCACGCAGCCGTGTCTCCAGCCCCCACCATCTGGACTGTCTTATGAGAGCTATGCACACAGAAATTGGAGGAGCCCTGAGGGAAAAAGGTGGCTTTTCTGGTAAAAAAAAAAAAAAAAAAAAAAAAAAAAACTCTCCACGGGCCACTTGAGCAAGCTTTCTTCTCATTGAAACAAAAGAAACTCAGAAACCTGAAGCAACTCACCACGATTCACTCAGCCAGTGTCTAAATTTGGCTCAAGATCTCCAGCCACTATCTTCATGGCCTCCAGATTTCTGACAGTTTCCAACTCTTGATAATTAGCAATGGCTCAGGGAAGGTGTGAAATTTGTGAAATGTCAAAAATAATAGTAATAATAATAATTGCCATGCCTCAGCTTGCTTCAGGCAATTAATTGTTGCATGCTGGCCACAACTTAAGGTGCAGAAGATAGATAGATAATAGATAGATAGATAGATAGATAGATAGATAGATAGATAGATAGATCCCTCAAACACTATCCATATTAGCTGTGGATATATAGATGAATGCATGAATGAATGAAAATAAAGAAGTGAATGAATGAGAATGGATGGATGGTTGGATGGATGGATGGATGGATGGATGGATGGATGGATGGATGGATAGATGGATGAATATATGATAATCATTAGTTTTCCTGCCTCTCTTCCCCACTAGACTCAGGGGCCCCACGTCACCTCATCAGTCATCCTCTGTGCACAGTTGAGGAAATGCTCAGTCATGGGTGTCTCCACCCATCAGCTAGTAACACAGGCTGGGCAGCTTTGAAAGAAAAGAGGAATTGGGGCTACACTTCTGCAAGTGTATGGTTGAGTGACCATCTAGCGATGGCCTTCTTGCTGATAGAATCCTAAAACAGGAAGCATGGAATGTGTAGGTGGGTGGGAGAGAAGAGGGGAGGGAGGGATCATGGAGAGAGAGAGAAAGAAAGAAAGAGCATGTGTGTGTGTATGAGTGTGTGTGTGTGCACGCATGTGTGAAACAGAGAGAGGGAGGAATCATGGAGCATGTGTGTGTCTGTGTGTGTGTGTATATGTATGTATGTGTATGTGAGAGAGAGAATGTGTATCTGTGTGTGTGTGTGTGTGTGTGTGTGCACATGCACACAAGCACTTGCATGAAAGAGAGAGAGAAAAGGAGGGATCATGGAGTGGGGGGCATGGAATCTGTGCGTCCATGTGTGTGTGTTTCCTGATATCTCCCTTATGTTTTAATTATAATTACTAAAACCATGGTATTTGTGCAGACTTATGGTTTCTTTATGACATCCCTGGATGTGCTTTAGTTATGCCCCCCCCCTTCATTCCCATGCCTCCTTCTTATGCCCTACTAGTCACTCTTCTGCTCCCAAGGCTAGTGCAGGTTTGTTTTGCTCTCTCTGCTTGTGTTGTTTGTCTTTCTGTGTCTGGGTTATTTCTCTTAACACAGTGAGCTCCAAACCCATCTGTGACAATATTACATTCTCCGTTATGATGAAATGCTCCATTGTGTTGGCACAATATTGGGTTCTGTCTGTCTGTCTTTTGATTGGCATGTAGACTTGCTACATATAGACACATAGTTCTTGTGGACCATGCTGCAGTCAACATGGCTATGTAGATATCTCTAGTATTCCCCTTGGGTCCTTTGGCAACACTTATAAGGACAACATTTCATTGGGGCTGGCTTACAGGTTCAGAGGTTCAGTCCATTAACACAAAGACAGGAGCATGGCAGCGTCCAGGCAGACATGGTGCAGTAGGAGCTGAGAGTTCTACATCTTCGTCTGAAAGTTGCTAGGAGAAGACTGGCTTCCAGGCAGCTAGGAGATGGGTCTCAGAGCCCACCCCCACAGTGATACACTTCCTCCAACAAGGCCACACCTCCTAATAATGCCACTCGCTGGAACAAGCACATTCAAGCAACCACAATGCCCTAAGAAACCAACACTCTCACATGGCTTGCTTTATTGGTATATTTGCTCTGTTGAGATAGTCTAAAACTAAATCCGTAGGATTGTCAAGAGATCCTTGTATGACTGACTTCACATGAAACTCCTGTAGCTCCCCAGAAAAGGGGACTGTGTTCAGCAGCACCTGTATCCCTGCTGAGGAAGTCAGAGTCTCTGAGTGAAGGGAGAGAGTGATGGTAGACATCACTAAAGCATGGACGACAGCAACCTTTGAGTTGCTGTAAGGCCCGATGAGGCTCCTATAACGGAATCCCAGAATGCTTAGGTAACGGATTGTTTTTCACAGTTCTGAAGGCTGGACGCTCATGGTCGAGATGTCAGACCCAGTAACCTCCAGCAAGGTTGCACTCCTTGGTTTACGGACAGCCACCTTCTCAGTCCATGCTCACGTGGCCTCTCCACTGCGTGCTCACATCCCCAGGATCTTTCTCTCTGCTTACCCAGTCCTATTAGATTAGGATTTAATTATTCTATACTTAATTACCTACTTAAAGGTCTTATCTGCAAATACAGGGCTATGATATACACTTACGGTTCAGCCTGTAACACTTAAGGAGCTTTCTGCTGCTGCTGTTGTTGTTGTTGGAATTAAATGAGATAATACATGAGAGCCCCCTAGGCTCTGGCATTAAGAGCGGCAGCACCTGTTCAGTAGAGATGCCTGTGAACTTTTTTCTGCCTCTCCATATGGTGACCTTGGCTCATTACTTCGTGTCTTTCCAGACTGACATTTTCTGTCGTGGACCCGACTCGTGCAAGCTCATGCCATCCACTCACTGCCTATCAAGATGGGTGTGCATGAGAGGCCTGTGACAGCAACATGGGCTGCCATTTGCTGACTATTGACCATGCCAGGCACTGCGCAAGCACCTGACACATGCTCATTCACCCTTCACAGTAACTCTGTGATCAGTGTAGGTTTCTTCATGTGTGGCCCATAGAAAAGAAGCAAAAAAAGATGGCTTACCCAAGGTCATCCAGATAGAAAGGAGTTTGGGATTCAAACCCAAACCTAGATGTCTTAGTCAGGGTTTCTATTCCTGCACAAACATCATGACCAAGAAGCAAGTTGGGGAGGAAAGGGTTTATTCAGCTTACATCCACATGGCTGTTTATCACCAGAGGAAGTCAGGACTGGAACTCAAGCAGGTCAGGAAGCAGGAGCTGATGCAGAGGCCATGGAGAGATGTTCCTTGCTGGCTTGCTTGCTTCTCCTGGCTTGCTCAGCCTGCTCTCTTATAGAACCCAAGACTTCCAGCCCAGGGATGGCACTACTCCTTTGATCACTAATTGAGAAAATGCCCCACAGCTGGATCTCATGGAGGCATTTCCCCAACTGAAGCTCACTTCTCTGTGATAACTCCAGCCTGTGTCAAGTTGACACACAAAACTAGCCAGTACACTAGATGTGTAACCTGATTGGTCTATGGGCATGTTTTTGTTGTTAATTGATGTAAGAGGTCCCAGCCCACGGTGGGCTGTGCATTCCAACTATGTAAGAAAGCTAAGTGACTATAAGCCAGCCTAGGGACCAGCAACCAGCTTCCCCAGGATCCCTGCTTGTATTTCTTTGGCTGTGAACATAGTGAGTTTCTGGTCGGAGGCAATGAGGTGTGGACTAACAGACAGGCCTTCTGTCAAGTTCCTGTCTTGACTTCCCTCAATGTGGGCTGTGATCTAGAATAGTAAGCTCAAACAAACCCTTCTCCCCTTAAGTTGCTTTTGGTCAAGGGGGTTTTATAACAGCAACGGAAATGAAACTGAAACGCCACGTTAAGAGTTTCCCTGATAGGACTGAGACTTGATTCCACTGTAGTTAGACTTGCTTACACCCCAATGGGCTCTGCCTGCTAATGGAAGGGAGAAGAAGGAGCTGCATGGCCCTCAGATGCCAACTGTACTTGAGCCCCTTGATCAGCGTGGGGTGGGGTTTACCCAGCCCATAGGTCTCAGCAAGTTCTCCTACGCAGAAGCCCCTCACGTCATCACATAAATGAGAGCCTTGGCCAGATGAGGCAAACTGGACCTAGGTCTGGTCTGAGGTCAATTTGGAATGATAGTTTTCTAGTTCCCTTGGAAATTGCTTAATCCCCTTTCATGTCAACTTAAGTTCTCTTCCTCAGTTCTAATTAAAGTCAGACCATGCCCTCTGCCCCTAATAAGACAGATGACTTAGAACTGTTATGGAGAGGTTTAGACATAGACAACAGAATGGTGTTGGGGAGCTTGGGGGTCACACTGTGGATAAAAAGGTACAGTATCTCCTAGAGATCTGCTATCCTGTGGATGTGCCTATATACACATAGTGAACAACTATGTATTATATACTATAAATACGTTAATAGGCAGATTTCATATTAAGTGTCCTTAGCACCAGGAAAAAAAATAAGCAGGGAGGAAGCATTTTAGCAGAGGTCAAATATGTTTATTATGGGGTCAGGTGGCACTATCATGAACATGTGTACATTTAATTTCACCTAATTGTGTACATTGTTATGCGACGTTCTGAATACCAAGAAAGTGAGGGAGGATTACTGTCAGAATGTAAAGTCAGAATCTAGCCTCTACTCCGTCACAATGCCTGCAGCAGCCTCCTCTCTCAACTTTCACAGATAGCTGAGACTTGGTCTCTGGGCCCCTAAATAATAGATAGTCCAGTGCCAGGGGAAGTCTAAGAGCACATCAAAGCAACACATCCTGCTCTCTCCACCCTTCCATGCCTCTGCCTGGGAATCAGAGAGCGTGGCTGCAGGCTCCTGCAATGAAACCCATTCCTATCCCCAAAGCTCTAAGAAGAGACTCTCTCCTCTACCACATGGGCTCTGATTGCCTTCAGAGCCCTGGCCACACTGACTGTCTCTATCACTGGGGCCTGAGCTATCTTCAGAGTCTCCAACCCTCTTGTGATACACCTCTTATTCCCCCAGTAATCCATCTCTGTACCCTCTTGAACCCACCCCCATCCAAAACCTAATGATGACCCACAGAGGAAGCACAGTTAAACTGAAAGCAGTTTTCTTCTCAAGAGCAGCAGAGGACCCATGATTGTGGGATAAAATGGTTAGCAGAGAGCCAGCCCTTGGGGAGTAAGCAGTACACTTGCTTAGCCTATCTACACAAAAAAAATTTCCAGGTGGAAGACCAAAGCCAAGCTCCCAGGCTCCATGCCACTGGAATCAGGATTTGTGGCACATCTGGGTGACAGGCATTTTAACATGCCCCACTGCCAAATCTGATGCCCTTGCTACTTTTTGACCCCTGGGCATGTTGGATTCAAGGCTCCCTGTCTGCTCCCTCATTGGTGAATCAGAGTCCCCCTCTGATCCCACAAGGAAAGCATCTTGCCTTAACAAATGTGTTAAGAGCGGGTTGCGGCTGGCTTGGATGATGACCACGTGGACCTCCCAAAGCATCCACGTAGAGCTCAGCATGTTCGGAGGAAGCTCATGATGGTTTGTATATGCTCGGCTCAGGGAGTGGCACTATTAGAGGGCGTGGCCTCTTTGGGATGGGTGTGGCCCACTCCAACATTTTATCATCATTATCATCATTATCATTATTCCCATTTTAAAAATCTGTATCAGGAAGGCTGCTAAGATGGTTCCGCTGGTAAAGGTGATTGTCAAGCCTGAGCTTGATCCCTGGAGCAGACATAGGATGGAAAAAAGAGAAGCGACTCCCACAAGTTGTTCTATGGCCTCTACATCACACACATGCATACGTGTGCGTATGCATGCGTGCACACACACACCTTGTCAGCCTACACCTATGCCTCTAAAGTTACTCCTGAGTCAGGAAAAACAAGGCAGTATCTCTTGAGACCCTGTAGGTCAGACTTTTCATAACTATAGCAGAATACCTGACAAGAGTGACTTAACTGGAATTTTAGCTTACAGTTTGGAGCACTTCAGGCCATAGAGACTTCGGGCTGTGTTTCTGGGTCCAGGGTGTGGCAAAACAGAACAGCAGTGGGAAGGAATGTGTGACTGACAGAAAGCAGAAAGAACTGGAAGCAGCCAGGGATAACATAACCCCAAGAACCTCCCGAAGTATCCATAGCTTCCCCAAATAACCCAGCAGCTTGGGACTAAGTGTTTAAACACAGATAGGCCATGAGGGGCATTTGAGGTTCAAATATAGCCCCAACTTGAAGGGCATCTGTCCCTCCTTCAAACCCCATGAAGGCTTTGGAAGGAGTTCCCAAGAAACGGCAGTCCTCTTTCTGACATCCCTTTGGTTTGTGTCATCCCTCTAGGGCAGCTAGTCTGAACCTCTGCACTGACGAAGGAGATGCTTGCTCTGTCTTTGAAGAAAGAAGAAAGCCCCACCCCAGAGGCTGTGAGCACTCACCAGCAACGCTGAGCTGAAGTGCTTCCGTGGTGCCTGGAGGCCACAGGAACTCCGGAGCTCTTCAATGTCCCTCCCAGAGGCTGGGTGGGAATTGTTCATAGTGCCAAAGTCCTACTACTGCGTTTTCAATGGGTCCCTGTACATAGTCTTTGCCTTGGCCCCAGCCCCGCCTCTTGCTATACTGGGACTGATTTATACAATGTGGGAATTTTGTTACCTTTTTAATCGAGGGCAACTTCCTTTTCCAGCATTTCTGTGGTAAGGCGTTTGCGGTTCCCCGCCCTCCCCCCCCCCCCCAGGAAGGAGGGCTAACCACATTGCTTTTCTTTTTTCTCTTTCTTCCTTTCACTTTATTAACAAAGGGGAGGGAGTGTTAGCATAAGTACCACTGTATCTACTGAATTTTAGGTAGGTCGAATTTCTTCTTTAAGGTAGTTTGACATTTGGGAGATGTCTTGGTTGGAAAGGGCTGAGGTTGGTCCTCTGGCTCAAAGAGGAACGGGCTCACAGATAGCCTTCTGCATCAAACCCTTCCCAGCTCCCCAGCTGCCTTTTGGGGACCCTGCCTCAGCCCTACACCATGAAGTGGGACTGGCTTCTCGACCACTTTGGATAATTGGGGAACAGGTGGCTGCCCTCTTTACAAATTTTTTTTTAAAATACCAGCAGAAAGGGCTCCCACAATGGACGATGCCACCATTACTCTTGGGAAATTAAAAGAGTGGTCTTCCTGGCTAGATGCTACCAAGGTAAACATCTCTGCTTTTCTCTTCTCTTCTCATCACCTTTTCTTAGTGTGGCATTTGACAAGATTTCAGCTCAAAGCCTCACTATGAATTGATTTTTGCTGTTGTTGTTCGTGTGTGTGTGTGTGTGTGTGTGTGTGTGTGTGTGTGTGTGTTGGGCCAATTTTAGATACCTGAGTGCACTTTTTTTTAGTTAGTCCTAGCTTTTAAAGAAAGCCAAGAGATATGTCGTGTAAATGTTGAGACATGGATTCTGTTTGCCGTCCTTGTCCCCTCTCCCACTCTGCAGACCCTTGACCCCACTTGAGTACACTGCACAAACTAAATGCTAGGGAGTTTGAATAAAAGCAGTTTTTCTAACTTGTTGCTCATTTGTTGTAACTCAATAAAGCAAAGACTAAACGTTTTTATAACCTTCCCTCTGTTCCTTGTTCTTCATTGTTGTCTGGCTCCTGAGGCCTCAGCCTGTAGTCCTGATTTGGCCACCTACCACTGCCAATTCATTACAGCCATATTTTTTTTTAAGTTTTTTTTTTAAAGTGTATTTATGTGTGTATGCACATGAGTATGCATGGGCAAACTCGCAAACATACATAAATCATTTTTAAAAGTTATCCCTTTTGTTCATATTCCTATGACCAAAATTCAAGTCATGGTGACACCTGGCTATAAGGAAAGCTGGCCAAGTAGCCAAGAATGAGCAGGAGGAGTCCTACCCTTAAGAACAAAAGGGAGTGGATCACAGTCAGACAATCAACCACACGGAGGTTCAGACATATCTGACCTCAGTCCACCTTCCTTCCTAGTTAGATGAGCTACCACAAGCTACTTTGCATTGCATCTAGTTTAATCTGAGAATCATGGCCAATGTCATCCTGAACTTAGAACTTCAAGACTCTCCAAGGTCAAAGTCGACTCTTATCCGTGATGTAAAATGTCTCTAGTGTCTAGATCAGTCTCTGTCACATACACCCTCGTGGTTGCTATCATTCCTGAGGCACCCCACAATACAGCAATGCCTGTGGGTTGGTAAAGGGCACAGAGATAAATAATTCTGGAGATCTCAGGGAGCAGTGCCTCCTTCACGGCACAGGAACAACCACTTATATAGTAGAAGCCTATGTACTGTGATTGGTAGGAAACAGAACTTAGATTAGACAGGGAGCATGCACACCACCAGAGTCTCTATGTGGAAGAATCACATAAAAAGACACATGTAGAGCCCAGACTCATCCAAAGGCAACTACTGGCTACTCACCATACTACAGAACCCAGTGTTCTGACTCCAGGACCAAAGTGTGCCACACTTATTTAGAAGCACGGTGTGCCATGTAGCCTGGCTGCCAGATCATGCTTGCAGAATGCCTCCTACATGTGGTGACAAGTCACAAGCAGTGAGGCAAAAGGCTTAGGAGCCCGATTAGAGGGAAGGCTCTCAAGAAAGGAAACCAAAAGGGGCATTAAGAGTCAGACCTAGGGCTGGCGAGATGGCTCAGCGGGTAAGAGCGCTGACTGCTCTTCCAAAGGTCCTGAATTGAAATTCCAGCAACCACATGGTGGCTCACAACCACCCATAATGAGATCTTCTATTGTGTCTGAAGACAGCTACAGTGTACTTATGCATAATAATAAATAAATCTTTGGAGGAAAAAAAAGAGTCAGACCTAGGCAGGGCAGTGGTGGCGCATGCCTTTAATCCCAGCACTTGGTAGACAGAGGCAGGATTTCTGAGTTCGAGACCAGCATGGTCTACAGAGTGAGTTCCAGGACAGCCAGGGCTATACAGAGAAACCCTGTCTCAATAAAAATAAATAAATAAAAATAAAAGAAAAGGAAAAAAAAGTCAGACATAAGTAGGGTTTCTCTGAGTGTCCACCCAGCCAGATAAGAGGACAGGGAGCCTAGAACAGGGGCTACAGCCACAAGGAAGGGAATAGGTGAGCTTCCACCTTCCACCCCGGCATCTTGCTTCCTCCTGAGTTCCAGGGGTGTAAAGAGATGAAGGTAAGGTGGTTAAGGGCACACTCTGAAGGTTAAAACGGGGAGGAGGGAGGGGGAAGGAGAGTGAGGGAGGGGGGCAAGGAGGGAGGGAGAGAGGGAGAGATGGACAGAAAGAGAGAAGGAGAGAGAGAGGAAGAGAGATTTAGCACTGGCTGGCATAGCTGACTTGTTCTGGTCTTGGCACTGCCTTTTCTCTGTGTCACCAGCACCTGGTCACCCCCATGCTGTCCTGTCCTTCCCATTAATGAGTGGGAAATCTCCACGACTGGCTCCACTTCCCTCCTGCTATTTACCACCCTTGCAGTTAGGCTTGCCTCTCAGAAGCAATTTAAAGGAATCTTTCAAGTAAGTCCGTGGGAGCCACCATCAAATGCCTAATGTCTGTAGCAACTAGGGGAAAGAACTCTGATAATAGTCAGGAATGAAAAGCATGAGAAAGGTAGTTGTGCCCTTTTACCCACCTAGCAAAATGTGTCAGGCTGTGCTTCTCCAGAATGGTGGACCTTGGAGAGAGATTATGTAGGACAGGCAGGGTTCCTGAAGAGGTGGGAAAGAGCAGCAGGTAGAACGGCCAGGAGCTGTTTCTATCTATTGTGGATCCTTTCCACCCCTAGTACTTCCTTCAAGGGATTTTTCTCTTCTGTGGTTGGTCTTCTGTTGAGAGCGGGGACAGCCCATTATGGGAATTCACTTCCCCACTAGGGGACAGCCATCACACTCAAGTGCATCTACAAGGCCACACACAAAACCCAATTTGGACCAGTCAGGTTCTAGGAAAAAGTCTGCTTCTTCCAGTATAGATGGTGAGTGTGATAATATTTGCCAGGAGCCAGCTTCTGTGACGTTTTATAGGACACATGAACAAATATCTATAGGGTAGCAACAACAGGCCCAAATAAATGGTCCCTCCAAGTTTAGCATGGTGAACCATTAAATTTCATAGGGATTGCTTACAAGAGTGTGGGTACTGTTTGGTCCAGTGCCCTAAGCAGACCTCGGGCGCAAATTCTGGAGCCAGTCCCAAAACACCCAGAGGAAGCTCCACTCCCAGAAGCTCTGACACACCCAGGATCCTAAGGATCAAGGTAAGGAGGACACATCTGTCCCCATACAAGCAGTAACTGGGACCAGTGGGATCCAGGCACACAGAAACTCTGCCAGCCCAGTGGCACGGGTTGCTTCTGGTCTTTTTGGGCCAGTACCCTAAGCAGACCTTGGACACAAATTCTGGAGCCAGTCCCACAACACCCAGAGGAAGCTCCACTCCCAGGCGTTCTGACACACCCAGGATCAGAGGATCAGAGGCCTGTGCCCTGAGTAGACCTTGGGTGCAAACTCTGCAGAGTCCCATAATTCCCAGAGGAAGCTGTACTCCCAGGTGCTCTAATTAGCCCAGGATCACAGGCTCCCAGAATCACAGGATCACAGAGACAGTTTGACTCTGAGGAGTTCTGATATAACCAGGATCACAGGAAGGACAGGCCCCAGTCTGATTTAACCAGGGCAGATAGCACTAGAGATAACCAGATGGCAGGAGGCAAGCATAAGAACATAAGCAACAGAAACCAAGGTTACTTGGCATCTTCAGAACCCAATTCTCCCACCATAGCAAGTCCTGGATACACCATCACATCAGAAAAGCAAGATTCAGATCCAAAATCACTTCTCATGATGATGATAGAGGACTTTAAGAAAGACATAAATAATACCCTCAAAGAAATACAAGAGAACACAGGTAAACAGCTAGAAGCCCTTAAAGAGGAAACACAAAAATCCCTTAAAGAACTACAGGAAAACACAATCCAACAGGTGAAGGAAATGAACAAAACCATCCAGGATCTAAAAATGGAAATAGAAACAATAAAGAAACCACAAAAGGAGACAACCATGGAAATAGAAAACCTAGGAAAGAGATCAGGAATCATAGATGCAAGCATCACCAATAGAATACAAGAGATAGAAGAGAGAATCTCAGGGACAAAAGATAACATAGAAAACACTGACACAACAGTCAAAGAAAATGTAAAAAGCAAGAAGGTCCTAAACCAAAACATCCAGGAAATCCAGGACACAATGAGAAGATCAAACCTAAGGATAATGGTATAGAAGAGAGGGAAGACTCTCAATTTAAAGGGCCAGTAAATATCTTCAACAAAATTATAGAAGCAAACTTTCCTAACCTAAAGAAAGAGATGTCCATGAACATACAAGAAGCCTACAGAACGCCAAATAAACTGGACCAGAAGAGAAACTCCTCCCATCACATAATAATCAAAACACCAAATGTACTAAATAGAATTTTAAAAGCAGTAAGGGGAAAAGGTCAAGTAACCTATAAAGGCAGGCCTATCAGAATTACGGCAGACTTCTCACCAGAGTCTATGAAAGCTAGAAGATCCTGGGCAGATGTCATACAGACCCTACAAGAACACAAATGCCAGCTCAGGCTACTATACCCAGCAAAACTCTCAATTACCATAGATGGAGAAAACAAGATATTCTATGACAAAACAAAATTGACACAATATCTTTCTACAAATCCAGCCCTACAAAGGATAATAGAGGGAAAACACCAACATAAAAAGCAAAACTATACCCTAGAAGAAGTGAGAAAGTAATCTTTCAACAAGCCCACACAAACCTAATTCCACCTCTAACAACAAAAATAACAGGAAGTAACAATTTTTCTTAATATCTCTTAATATGAAAATTGATATTAGCAACTTATCCTAACTGATTCAAATTCAAAAGCATGAGGAAAATTTGTTGGCTATCATCTGGTGGTCTCCCTAATTTGGTAATTGGAAAAATAGATCCAATATTGCACAATCCATATACACTTTCTGCTTGTTTGTACCTGACAGTGTCTGGCCGGGTACCACATAATGGTCTTGAAACCATGCTTCTCCTATCTCAGCCTCTCTATTAGTAGGATTGCTTATTTGATGTTCTTATACTATACTATGGCTTTCAGAACAGTTTACATATTTCAAAATTATTTATACAGCCAAAAGAAACATAAACAATTAACTTAGGAGGTGGATTATAAGAGTACAACAAAGAGTGAGACTGAATGCTTTGCTTGATGTTTGTAACTATTGTATCAATTTTGAAGAAGAGAACTTTATAAGTTACTCTTTCTCTGAGATGAATGCTTTTCAAAATCATCACAGCTAATGAACCAGATTCTTACTCTCACTTAATGTTTGTGCCACCCTTCAAGCAGAACCATTGTTCATTGAAACAGTTGGTGAATGACTTCATGGATAGACCATCTTAATACACACACCATTTCTTAAATGAATGTAACCTGTTCTCTGTGGGCTGAGAATGAAGACAATCACTCCAGTTAAATAGCTTTGACCATAGCAGGAAATCTGTATCCAAAAATCGTGCCTACAATTCACTCCTTGGCACAGTAGAACGGTCAATTCTTAGCTTAACTATGATGGAGATAAAATCCTTTGGTGATGTGAGGGGCATTGGAGTACAGCCTTATTACAATGAACTCTAATGTCTAAAAATTGTTCTTATTTTGGGCTTGTACCACTGTAAGAACTAAGGTTTTAAACTCTACTAAAAACAAAACAAACAAACAAAAAGATTTTATCTATTTATGTTCATTTAAAAAAACTAATAGTGATGTATTATTTTAACATATACAGCTAATATGTTTGGGGTTATTTAAAATTTATATTGAGAAAAATGTATGTATTTTCAGTATTGCTGCAGACAAGCATCTGCATAAGACTGTTTAATTGTCTTATATCAAACAACTTTTATACCACTCATTTTTATTGTTACAATATTTTATAAATTTTAAAGAACATGACAAATTTTTTTTTTAAAAAAGGTATTGCAGGTATTGAAAGGGGAAGTCTCTGGGAGGAGTTGGGGTACAAAAGAGAAAGAAGAATGTGATGTATTCTGTTTACTTAAAATATGTTTTTTGATGTTAACAAATTCAGATAAACTGAAATTATGTACTTTTTCTCATCATAATGCAATAAAACTTAAATCAATAAAAAAAAAAAAAAAAAAAAAAGAGTGCCTTTGCAGTGGAGACAGAGCCCAGCCTAAAGCTAAAATTACTGCAACCAAATAGCCACACTGTGCCACTCCAGCCTGAAAAAAAAGTCACTGTATTGAACGATACATCATAAAACCGATGGTTGTGCATCTAGGGAATCTCCCAATGGATTTCTCCTCCACTGGTGTGTATATTTTAATTTGTCTCATGTGGGTATCTCTCCCATTCTGGTGATTGGCTAGAACAGCAGTCTGTATCATGAATGTGCGAGTTGGCTTCTTATGATTGTTAGTCAAAGGAACGTGAATCCAGCCACTTGGTTCCACCAATTCAAGTTGCTGAAAGAAAAAAAAATCAATTATGTTTTCATTCTATAAATAAGTTTATAATGAATGAATTCTAAAATTATACTTAAAATTTTGCTCACTAAGATAATAACAATACTAGCCACCTTACTTGGCCTACTAACACATGGCTTCTTAAGCTTATGAACCTTTACGTGACCCTGAGCATGTAGATAAAACAGAGAAAGCATTTATTAATACTAAATCATAAAAAACTGATTTCAACATAATTCTCTGGTTATAATTTTATAATTTATCAAAGATGAATTGGAAGTATAATATATAGAATATTATCAATATTTTTAGTTGATTGATATTTTTATTTTATAATCATGAATGCTGAAACTTTTACTTTGCATAAGGTAAAGGACAGAAACATACTTAGGCCATTTTAGAAATTGCTGGAGATTCTATCATAATCCTGAACCAACGGGCAGTGGTGGCACATGCCTTTAATCCTAGCTCTTGGGAAGCAGAGACAGGCGGATTTTTGAGTTTGAGGCCAGCCTGGTCTATAGAGTGAGTTCCAGGACAGCCAGGGTTACACAGAGAAACCCTGTCTCGAGAAAAAAAAAAAAACAAACCATAATCCTGAACCAAAAGTCACTGAAAGTTAAACCACGGTCTCCATTGCTTGATTTGCTGTCCTGTCTTTGTCCTGTCCCAAATAAAACTTTTAAAAGAAAAAAAAAAAAAAGAGTATGGGTAACTCGGGCATATATGTATCACCTAGCGTTTATCACCCATCACCTAGCCTGGATGATGACTCACAAGAGCTGAGTCATTGTAGCTCTCTGTGGGCCATTGCCTAATGCTTATTCAATCTCAAGGGGAGCCTTACCTGCTGAGCCTGGTAAGCATTTTCCTTCTCTCCTCTCTTTCCCTTGTCCTCCCCCTCCTCCCTTCCTCTTCCCTCTAGGAGAGAACACTTCAAGCCAGAGGAGAAAGCCATATAACAAGCCTCCCAAGGTCAGAGGTCTTGTCAGGAGAGGAAGCCAATGTATAAGTAAAAACTCCACGTGGCACAAAAAGTCAAGAAGGGAGTGGCAGTGACATCATTTGAGTCCTTAAAGTCCGAAGTTCCTAAGACCATCCATCTTCCTGTCCCTCCATGTACACGAAAGCAACACATTTCCCCTTTTGCCATGAGCTAAACAAAGTCGTGGGTTGTATTTCTGTTGCTAAACCAGATGACAAGAGAAAAAGCAAGGAGGAGAAAATGCATGTAAAGAGACACATGGGGCTAGTTGGTGGTTACAGAGCTGGGTGGTGCAGGGCTTTGTTGTCCACATTCAAAGGTGGTCCCTAGATCTCCAGCAGCAGCAACTGGACAGGGTGCCCAGGTGATCCGCATGTTCATTAAAGGTGAAGAAGCCACACTGAAAACATTGGATAGCCCCTCCCCAATTCCTCCAGCACTTGTGGGTGAGTGGTAAATCCAATCACCTATTCCCCTGTCTTCAGCATGTAGACCAATGGCCAGGAGAGAGGAGAAGCAGAAGGGAGTAAAGGATATCAAGTGTGGTCCAGTAGGCATGCGCACACTTATCTATCTAGCACACTTGCACTGCCACAGCCCCTGGGAACAGCTCTCAGGGGCCTGACACTACAATCTGGATGGAGCCAGGAGTCTCAGCTCCCCATGTAAAACACCTCGTAACACCTCACCCTTATGAACCTTGTCTCTAGTAATGGTGGAAGGAGTCAGAACAAATGAATAAGAAGTACTTGAGCACATTCTAGAAAGTCTTTGAGTCAGATATCCCAGAGTGGAAGAAGCACTCTGGTTCCCCTCAACTTTGAAGAACTTAAACTCTAATGGGGAGAATAAGGTTTCCCTCATTCATTCTAAACCTTTCTCCATAACAAGAGCTTCAATGATTGGACTTTTGTTTGGAGCTTACGCTGGTAACCTGGGGGCACTTATTCAAGTTATTATTACAAAGGTGTAGGTAAGGTTTGAAAAAAAAACAGCTAAGGATGGAGGAAAGGAGCTTGTCCAGAAAATGCAAGGAACCAGTAGTGGACAGAAGTACAGGGTAGGCTACCTGAAAGGAGATACAATGTAAGCCATAGTGGCTACCTGAAAGGAGATACAGTGTAAGCCATGGTGACCCAGCAGGGATAAAGGAAAGGGTATAAACATTCTCAGATCACCCTCTGTTCTGCTGCTGCCTCCAAACAGCCATCGCCAAGCCCAAGTCCCAGCACAAAAGCCTATGTTGATCAGATCCTTCTGATGCACCAGGAAACAGATCAGTCCATGGAACTCACTCAAGGTGGCAAATGCACACCAACCTTGCCATTCTGCCACATTCCACACTTACAAAGGACAATGATTAATCAACTTGACCTTTACCTGTCAGCTTCATAATAATAATTAAGGTAGTGCTCCATCATGGTTCTGACTTCACAGTGTGAGATGAAACATGTGTGGGTGCCACTGGCCTCCTGGCTAACAGCTACTTCCTCTTTCTTTGTTATTTTGTTTTGAATTTTTGTGTGCCTGTGTATGCATGTGTGTGTGTGTGTGTGTGTGTTAAGGTTAGACACACTGGTTCATAAGCACACAAGAGCTTGCAAACACATACACACAGACACACACAGACACAGGTCAAAGATCTACATCACATGTTTTACTCTATTACTTTCTACCATATGTTTTGAGACTGGACCTTACTATTTCAGCTGGACTAGCCGCCTAACAGGCCCCCAGACCTTGCTTGTTTTTGCATTCCCACCCTACCCCTCTTCTTTTTAACCAAACAATCATATTTCTCAGTAGGTGAGGAACTTGACTTCCCATCCTCCCTTGCAGCTAAGGTAGTTACTAAGACACAAGCAGAAGAGCAATGGCTATCAGTTATTCTCCTTCCTCTCTTCCTGTCTTGTACAAGTTAGTGACCACGAGACGGACAGATGCCTGCTTGCAAGCTTCTTTGTATGTGAGAAATGTAAACCCTTGTTTGTTTAATTAACCTTGTATTAGAGTAGCCCAACATTTGCAATCAAATGCACTCATAGCCCACACGAAACCTGAATACTGTCCCCGCAGGACATAGAAATCTCTTCATTCAGATGCCTATCCATCCATCCCTACACTGCTGCCGAGGTGGGAGATGAGTTACACACATCATTTGTTTCCTACTCAAGGAAACTCAACCTGACTTTGAAGGACTAGTCGGCTTTTGTCAAGTGAAAAAAATCAAAGGGAGACACAGGAAACAGAGGTGAAAGGGATATTTAGGATTTTTAATAAGTAAAAATCTAACAAGCAGCAAAGTGTAACCAAGGAAGAAGCCAACAAGCTTGAACAACCACCTTTGACAAGCAAGTTTCCCCATCTCTTTGATGAGCAAGTCACCCTAACTCAAGCCGGACAGTGGCACCAGGACAACAATGGCCCTCGGACCATTGCTCAGCTGGTGGAGTGCTTATATAGCACACAAAGCCCCGGGCTAGAGCCCTAACACCTCGAGCAACCAGGCTACACACTTGCTATCCTAAAACTCTTATTTCTGGGAGGCCAAGAGAAGTTCAGAGTCGTTTGATGCTACATAGGAAATCTGAAGCCTCCACAAGACCCTGTTTCCAAAGAAATCAGAAGTGAGTGCTTATTTTTGAAAGACCCTGAAAAAACAAATATGGTTTGGGATTTTCCAATATAAGTAAAGCAGCATATGGGAAATGGATGGAAAGGGGACGTGGTATGTTTGGAGCCTTTTACCTTGGGATTGCTTCCCTTGGCTGAATGTATGTTACAAGCCCTAAAGTAGGGTAACGTGGTACAAACCTATTTCCTATCTCCTTATACGGTCTGTGGCTGGGGCTGATGGATACATGGTCCCTAGGTTGATACAACATTTCCCCTTGAAATGCTCACACCTTCCCCATTTCTTGCCTAAATTTCACCCATCCCTAAAATACCCAACCTAAATGCCTCCAGAACAAATAAAGGTACACATGAAAGATGAAGAAACTGGATTTAAGGATGATGCACATCCAAACTGGCTCTCAGGATGCCCTGTTCTTTTGAAGTCCTGGGCGATCACCAGCACCAACACTTAATTCTAATCACATGAGCATTGTCTTGATTCTCCATCTCTTGTGAGGCTCCTGTAGGTTTTCATCTTCTCAGTATTGATGTTCCCCTTTATTAACACACCCCTGCCTGGGCTGGTGAGATGGCTCAGCAGTTAAGAGCACTGACTGTTCTTCCAGAGATCCTGAGTTAAATTCCCAGCAACCACATGGTGGCTCACAACCATCTGTAATGGGATCTGATGCCCTCTTCTGGTGTATCTGAAGACAGCTACAGTGTACACAAAGTTAAAAAGAAAAAGAAAGAAAAAAAAAAAACACCCCTGCGCATTCAAAGTCTTCTAGAGCCCTGTTCTAGGACATATAATATTGGCATGGCACCACACGGAGCATGACCCTTCTGTCTATGGATGGTCATACACTTCAGACCTAGCCAGTAACAGCACATCTCTCACCTCACCTCAGTGAACAGTCCAAGAGATACATGTGTGACCCAAACTGGGTTGGTCATTGTTAAGGCTTATAGTCATTGAAGGAGGGACAGCTTCAGAGAACAGGGTATGAAGAAACTAGGCAGTGAAGAATACACACAAAAAGTATTTAAGATGTGTTGCCCTGGGCTAAACATGGAAGCCTGTTTAATGTCTCTTGGGAAGACAAGAAAAAAATAAATCCCCATTTAGTCTTGTCTTACTTGCTTAGCCTACACTGCCAGGATGGACCGTGTGATTACATTTTCAACAGAGTTCCATGAACCAGTTCCAGCAAATGAGAAATGAAGCTAAAAACCAACTGGAGCCTTATCCCTGTTCCCCCTACCCCTAGCACATGCCTTGTTACCTGTTTTCACAGATCCTATGTGTCTCCACATTTGCTTACATTGCCTTCCACCTTGTAGGAATCCTTATGAGGCCCAGAAGAGATAGAAACATGACTAAGCATTGAAGAGAATGAGTTTGTCACAAGGGCTTGCTACGACAAAGCCTACCCACCTGCCCCAAGGAGTCAGAGGTCCCAGAATTCTGGCCCTGGATTTACCACTAATGGGGGTTCATGAGCCTGAGAAAGTTGGTCATTCTTCTTCCTTCAGCCTCTGCCTCCTCTTTTGAAAACTAAGAGTTTAGACCTTTTAACTGCCACTCCAACTATGAGAATTGATGGTTCTAGGAACTTACATTATCACCATGAAAAGAGGCTCCAGATTCCAAAATTCTACATCTACCCCAACCAAAGCTTTTGCTGAAGTTTCATGGGACAGTAGAGAGCTGAGCTGGGCAATAGTGTTTAAGCTTCTGGGCAAAGAGTGTCCCTGGAGGACTCTGGAGAAGCATGTGTCTGTAGTAAAGGAAGTGTTTGTAAACCCTCAAAGACCAATCAGGAGCTGATCTGATGGAATCACACAAGGGTCTTTATTCACAACCTCGAGCTTGGGCTTAACTCACCAATGATCCACAGGACAGTTTCAGTGAAGAAAAACCCCAAACACTCATTGGGACAAGGTTTTATAGAAAATGGCAAGAGAGGGGTGAGTGTTTCTAGCCTGGCAAGCATCTAATGTGTGTGTGTGTGGGGGGGGGGGGGTGGCCACTGTGGCCTTGAACATAATTGGCTGGTGCTGGAAGCCAAACCATAAACTTAACTTCTGCTTTCCTCCTGATTGGTAGTTGTTAGGGAGGGATGGGCTTGTAACCTGGGGGTGCAGATCTGTCAGGGGAATAACTTGGAGACTGGTGCTAGAAGCAAGTCTTGTTGGGGGAGGGTAACCTGGAGACCCAAGTCGCTTTGCAGGGCAACCTAGAAATTGGTGCTTTAAGTACCAGGCTTTTAGTTTACTTGAGTTCAATCTTAGGTCAGATTCTCTAAGAAGGAGTCTGAACCCAAAAGAGTCGGCCTCTCATGTTCACAATGTAGAATTAAAGAAGAGCAGACCAGACCGTACATAGGGTGGAAGAGTAGAAAGTGGACTGTTGAAGAATATTTATCTAAGCCCAGAACATGCCATTAGGTTTCTCTCCTCTGCCAAGCGACAGCCACAGTGGCGCCTGTTAAAAACAACAGAGGACCTTTGTTGGAGTTCATTTAACCAGCTGCTCTAGAAAGACAGCTGTCCCTGGTCTACGTCTGGATGCAAGCTCCACGCTGAGGAGATGGGTGAACCTTCCAGACACCATCACCAGGACCAAGCTAAAGGCTGAGCTGGCCTTAAGCAGAATTGCTTTCTCCCTAAGGGATTCTTTTTTCAATCCATATGTGCTCCGAGGGATGTTTTGCAGGGTGCTTCCAACTCCCTTGTGTGGCAGAGTGGCTGTATATTATGTAAGAATGGCTAGGGCTCTGGGAAGGAGGATGTCCGTGGAACATTTGAATTTTGATCCTCAACATTGGGAAATTGCATAACTTTCCACATTAAAGAACTAAAGCCCGGGACTTCAGAGTTCTTCAAGATTGGATTTAGGAAACTTCCCAAAGCCACACATTTAATGAGTGTCAGAGCCAAGATGTCAAGCCAGGTTTCTCACAAACCAAAAGCTGGGCTTTTACCCACAACAGTCCAGTCTCTCATCAAGTGATTGTCACGGCTGGGAACCGATTACCACACTGGAAGCAGCACATGGGCACATGCGCATTCAAAATGGGCTGGCACATGGTGGATGTGTTACGGACACTGTGTCCCCCAGGATTCTTCCGCACACTCCCAGGCCAGGCACTCCCTAAGAGGGTCTGACAACCACATCTGTGGACGTGGAAAGCTGGCGGAAATGGGGGATATGGCCGGGATAGAGCCTTTCAAAGAACTATGAAATAGACTAAAAACAGACGTTAAACAATGAGAGTAAGATTAAGAATCACTTCATGTTGATTCATAGAGATAAGGAGACTACAAAAATTTCAAATCTACCTCATGACCCACAAAACTACTTTATGTAACTGTTAATTCCATCTGAGTTCTCAGCTGAGTCTTCTTTCTTTCCTCTTCATGTGGAGGAAGCTGCCTAGTGATGGGCTGCCTGACCTTCCTCTCCCACAGTACACCTGCATGCTACTTTATAATTAGTCACCTGAGGGCCTATTTTCATTCACTAGACTGTGCTGTCCCTAAGGCAATGATCTGACTTTGCTCATCTTTACATCACAACGTCCAGCCTAAAACATCACAAGATTATTAGTAAATATTGAGGAAGGAAGAAAAGGAGGGAGGGGAGGAGGGAGAGGGGGAGAGAGGAAGTGAGAAGGAAAAGAGAGATGGGAAGGAGGGACAGAGAGAGGGAGGGAGGGAGAAGTAAAGGACTGAGGGATTAACAAGGAGATAAAACAAAGATCTGGCAAATTCATGTAAAATTATCCCACCAAGAATAGAATATAAATTTTAGGTTTTTATTACACAGCAACAAGGTGGGATGCATGGTCTTGTCTGGCATAAGCAGATTAATTTTAAGAGACTTTGGAGGCAATTAGAGAAGTCTGAATGTAGATGACATTGGGAAACTATTATTAATCATATCTGTTAAGTATTTATTGATGGATTTCCATAAGAAAATGTACTCTCTGTTACTACTGCATAGTAGTAACAGAAGGAGTGGAATGTAATTATATGTAACATATACATAATTTAAATACTTAAAATGTTTCATAACTACAGGATAGTAAATGGCCCTCGTTCCTCCCTTCAGAAGGACATCGCTATACAACAAGCCTTCAGTTATTCAACCAATCCTTACTCATAGACCTACATGTTTTTTCCAATTTCTTTGATACCATAATCTTTTTCGTTCTCCATCTCTCATGTTATTTCCTTCGAATGAATGTGCACAAAGCTTTGGCCATGGAGATCAAAGCCAACCGAGCCTGCCTGAGTGACAGCCTGTGTTATGAGGCCTGTTGTCCTTTCCTTTCTTCCTCACACCCTTTCCCTGAACAGGGGAAAAAAAAAAAAAAAAACTCCTGAGGCAGCTGTTTCCTGCCTGAGTGAGCTGACCCTGCCAAGCGTGAAAACTGTGTTTCTGCTAACCACACATCCATTATTACCAAGACATGTGATTTGAGACCATGGGTACATGTTGACATCTTATAGACATAAAATTGGAGCTTATGGAGACTACTATCCTGTGTAACAATGGAAAGGCTTAGATGCCACTTCTGCCTAAACAAATGGAAGGCCATGGGCTTAGAGATGTTGCAAGTCATCAGAACCATGGATAATCAGCAATTGCAGCTAGGCACTTGGAAGGAAGCCAGGTGGTTCCCACTTCTGGAAGCCAGGTGATTCACACTTCTCAAAGCCAGTTGGTTCCCAGCCTGTGATTAGGACAGGTCACTTCACCTCTCCAACTGTGGTTTCCTTAGGTGTGGAGTAGGAAGCTAATATCTACATCATGAAATTGTGACTTTGATGCCAATATAAGGCATCTCATGAGTTACATGCCTGTAATCCCAGCACCTGGAAAGTAGACACAGGAAGATAAGGAATTCAAGGTAATCCTGGTACCAAGTTAAAAACCAGTCTGACTACACAAGATCCTATCTTTAAATAAAGAGTCCCAAGAAGAACCCTCATCATAGATTATACTATATCAAAGGGACTTTGGCGGCAGATATGGGCAGAGCGAAAAGAATATGCAAGAGGTGTCAGGAGACAGACAGAGATTAGCAATGGAAGAGCCATTGTCACCCTCAAAGCTAAAGGAGCAAACAGAGGGAACAGTGTTATCAGAACCCAAGCAAGAGAGAGGCACAGGGACAGGTCAGGTCACATAGCTAGGCTCATAGCTATAGCTACTGCCAGTCACAAAGCAGTCAAGAACCAAAAACATATTGCCTAGTGAAGATGGGAGAGAATGGGAGGGGCCATAAGCATATATGAAGAAACAATAAAGAAGCCTACTGCCTTACAAGCTAATTCACAATATAATTTTTTTTTTTTTTTTTTTTGAGACAGGGTTTCTCTGAGTAGCCCTGGCTGTCCTGGAACTCACTGTGTAGACCAGGCTAGCCTCGAACTCAGAAATCTGCCTGCCTCTGCCTCCCAAGTGCTGGGATTAAAGGCGTGTGCCACCACCACCCGGCCTCACAATATAATTTTAAATAGGTTTGAATAAGGAGTAGCACACATGTGTTGGATGTAACCATCAGCTCTCTAATTGGACTTAACACCCATTCAACAAGAGGGAAGCCATGCCTGGTACTAGAAACCTAGCTAATTACTCAGCTCTAGAGATGTCACAGTTCTCGGAAGAGACTCCACAGCCACTGATTTACCAAGCCAGCATAATCCCTAACAACCATTTAAACATCTGTCCTTACACCCAAAGATAAGCGGACACCTCACCCCTCATCAAGGAAACTTCTCTTTGCAACAAATGGATACCGCTACAGAAAGCCACAACCAATCAAAATGCGGGGTTGTTGAGCCCAGTCCCAATGGGATATCTATAAAACATTCCTGCACCGAAGACTCAGGAAACATTGTGGAAGAAGAGCCATCTCTTCTTCCAGTGAAAGAGACAATGGAAGAGACAGAGGGTCCGGGAGCTTGCTATGAGATTATGTCTCCTAGTAATATCAGAAGCTATACTCACCAACACGACTGCCTAATTATGAGCTGAACAAGGATGACACAATAGACATGCCAAAGTGGATGGAGGAAACCTACGTACTGGTTTGCTCCCTGTGGCTTGTCTGTCTTATGCAGTCCAGGCTCACCTGTGTAGGGATGGGACTACCCACAGTGGACTAGGCCCTTGTTTATCAATTAGCATTCAAGAGAATGCCCACAAGCCAATCTAATGAAGGTAATCCCTCAATTAAGAGTTCCTCTTGCCAGGTACATCTAGATTTATGTCAAGTTGACAAAAACTAACCAGCACACTCTTCTAGCCCTGTGATCTTAAAATAACAAACAAACAAACAAACAAAAGGCTTATTTTATGTGTATGAGTGTTTATGTGTACCATGCATATGCTTAATATCCAGAGAGGTCAAAAGGCATTAGATGGGGGATGGCGAGATGGCTCAGCGGGTAAGAGCACTGACTGTTCTTCCAAAGGTCCTGAGTTCAGATCCCAGCAACCACATGGTGGCTCATAACCACCCATAATGAGATCTGATGCCCTCTTCTGGTGCGTCTGAAGACAGCTACGGTGAATTATGAGGAGTGAGCGGGGCCGGAGCGAGTGGGGCCAGAGCGAGCGGGCGGGAGAGGTCCTGAGTTCAATTCCCAGCAACCACACACATGATGGCTCATGGCCATCTGTATAGCTACAGTGTACTCATACACATAAAATAAATAAAATCAATCTTAAAAAAAAAAAAAAAAAGGCATCAGATGCCCAGGAACTGGAGTTACAGTAATGTGGGTGCTGAGACTTGAACCTGGATCCTCTGCATGAGCAGTAAGAGCCATCGCTCCAGCCCACTCACCCACCCCACACCCAATATGTTCTTAAATAAATATTCTTTACAGCTGTTCACCCAAGTTGTCTCTGGTAGACACAAAAAAACCTTGAAGCTGCTAAACCACAAAAGACTAGTTGCTCCTTGTAAAATCTGTCCAACCTAAACTACAAAAAACTGAGATAATCTCTTTTATAAATTTAAGCAAGAAAAGAGAACAGTCTTCAGAGCTCAAAAAAAAATAATGAAAGGTTTGGAGGTGTAACTCGGCAGCAGAACTTATATTAGTTACTGAAAGGCCCCAATCCCAATCCCCAGCACTGCCAAGCAGCCCTTCCTCCACATTCAAACCACAAGCCTAAGTTCAAGTGGAGGCTTGGTGGGAAAGAACGGGCATTTGTGGATGTCATTACTGATCTACTCATTTAATTTTCTCTTGCTGAAAATTGTAGCTGTATTTCTTAACATGGATTCAGCACTGCTTTATATTGTGTGATTGCCAAATAAAACAATACAAATACGTCTTTGAGCATTCATCTTGCTATTCTTTAACCAACCCCTCAAAACATCTCCATTCACATCAATAATAAGCCCATACATCTTGCAACTGATAACACAAATCACCTTTCAGTCCAAGAATGCGATCAGCTATTTTTACAACTGTCACCTGTAGATTCAAATGTGTGTCCTTATCTTGCCAGGGAAGGGATACAATCATTCTTTCTTTCTTTTCTTTTCTTTTTTTTTTTTTTTTGAGACAGACTTTCTCTGTGTAGCTTTGGCTGTCCTACAACTCACTCTGTAGACCAGGCTGGCCTCGAACTCAGAGATCTGCCTGCCTCTGCCTCCCAAGTGCTGGGACTAAAGGTGTGCGCCACCACGGCCCACAATCATTCTTTCTGATTGCCTATTGTCCTTTATACAGATTTCCGTTATTGTCTTCATCCCCTGTTTACACCAGACAGTGCTCCTCAGGGGAAAGAGATAGCCCAGTCTCCTTTATAACCCTTGTACCTTTATGTACTGTGTGACATGTAGCAGATATTCAATATGTCTATAACTCAAGTGAATGACGGATGGATGGATAGGCTGAATGAATAGGTGGTGTTCATGAGTGGATTAGTAAATAAATGAAGGAGTAGGTAAGTCAGGAGATACATAGACATTTGTGTGGAGCAACAGAGAAGCAGATATTTAAATGAGTGGTTAGGTGGATATTGGGTAGATGGATAAATAGATGGTTGGATGATTAGACGGATAGGTGAACAATGAGTCATCAAAAACTGAAGGTATGGTGTTGTAGTTTGAGTATGAAACGTCCTCCATAGGCTCGTGCGCTTGAACACCTGGTCCCCAGCTAGTGGTGATGTTTTGAAAGGTTATGGAATGTTTAGAAACTAAAGCCATGCTGGAAGAATTGAGTCATTGAGGGCAAGACTTCTGGCCCATTCTTTGATTCCTGGCTACAGGTGCAGTATGACTATCATGCCTTTCTCTCCATGATGGATCACAACCCTTCAAATAGTAGCCATAATGAGTCCTTTCTCCCTAAAGGTTATTTGGCAAACAACCATAACAGTAACTAATATAGATGGCCAAATGATTGAAAAGATACTTGCCTTTCTTTCTTCCTTTCTTTCTTCCTTCCTTCCTTTCTTTCTTTCTTTCTTTCTTTTTTTTTTTTTTTTTTTTTTTTTTTT
>JADRCD010170820.1:0-10748 GCA_019843815.1 Montemys delectorum
ATAAATAAATAAATAAATAAATAAATAGGGTACAGATTGCTCTGTCACTGTAGCTGCTCCTCATCAATTATGTCTGGCTTCTCCAGTGGAAAAGATGACTCTTGATTGCTACATGGAGGGCTTCAGGATGCAAACTACACTCAGAATGTTCCCCGGAAGTAACATTTTAGCTAACCCCAAAGCAGTACTTGCATACATCAGGGTTTCCCCATCGTTGTCCATCACACTGGACTCACCCCTGGAAATAGTCTAACCTTTGTTTCATTGTTGTTTCACTTTAAGAAAATACAGGTCTCTGCACTTGGATAATTTCTCAAACCAAATCGGGAAACATTACAAGAAAGTTATTTACAGGCAGTATGAAGACGAGACCTTCACCAAACGCACCGAGAATCCCAATATCAAACAAAGTGGGATTTTGGGTCCTATTATTAGAGCCCAGGTCAGGGACACACTCAAGGTAAGAAACAGAAATACGGAAGCAGGGAAGAATTAAACAGGGTTTGGTCATTAAAACGACAGGAATTTTAGTCAATAGTCCTCTCATATATTTGTGTATGTATGTATTTATTTATTTATTAATTATTAAATTATGCTACTCATTTCTATTCAAAAAAAGAATTAAACAGGGAAAGACAGATCAAGGTACTGGGAGTTTTAATATATTTAAATGTATTCACATAATTATAAAGTCAAACATAGCTTTCAGTTTTATTTAGTATTTTATTCATTTGTATACTACTTAGTACAAAAAGATATGGGATAGATAATCAAAGCAGAAAAGGATAGAGGGAATGAAACAGAGTCAGTATCCTTGGAGGAGTGAAGAATACGATATGGGAGCTGAGCCCATGTGGCCACAAATGCGCATAATGAAACACACCCGTATCTCCCCAAGGTTGTCTGCAAAGTTTGTCCCAACTCTTATAACAAAGTAAATATGACGTACTAAGCAAGACGTACACACCAGTGAATGCAGCACAGCTCTCCTGGGGTCGAGAGCCAGGAGAACTTTCTTGCCCTGAGTTTTCAAGTCGGCATCCTTGACGAAAGCCCCACAACTGTCCCAATACAGAACACTTGAGAGGCCTTGGATAATGAATGGCGTTGCTCGTTACCAGTGTGGACATCTGAGCCCGCACAGCAGAGAGGAGATAACTTCGCTACAGCCTTCTAAGTGTGCGGCTGCTCTCCGACTGCAGCTGCTTTTTTTTTTTTTTTTAAGATATTTTCTTTGTTTACATGTAAATTTTCCCTTTCCCAGGTTTCCCTCCAAAAAACAAACAAACAAACAAACAAAAACAACAAGAACAAACTCCTTTTGCCTCCCCCCTCCCCATGCCTGCCACCCCACCCTCTCCCACTTATTGGCCCTGGCATTCCCCTACACTGAGGCACAGAACCTTCACAAGGTCGAGGTCCTTTCCTCCTATTGATGATCGAATTTGCAATCCTCTACTATACGCATGCTGCCAGAACATTCAGTCCCACCCTGTATAGTCCTTGAGAGATTAACTATGGACAGAGACTGAAGGAAGGACAAACATATAGCTATCTCCTGAGAGGCTCTGACAATACCTGACTAATACAAATGTAGAGGCTCACAACCATTCATTGAACTGAGTACACTGTCCCCAATGAAGGAGTTAGAGAAAGGTTCTATGCAGCTGCCTTTAAACTCGCACAAGACCCTCGGGCTGGCAAGATGGTTCAGGGCATAGAACCATTCGATGCCAAACCTGAGTTCATTATACAGGGTCTTCGGGGAGGCAGGGTGGGGTGGGGGAGAGAATCAACACCCACAGGTTGTCTTCTGACCTACCTGCACACACACACATACACATACACACACACACACACACACACACACACACACACACACACACACACAGTGTAACAACAGTTTCTTTAAAGCCTGAAGTTTTCTTCAAATAATTACCTTAAACATTATACCAAATTTACAGGACTAGGTAGGAACCCAAACAATTGAAGGTTACACTGATTGACAAGACCCTAGGATGTAGGTTCTTGATGATTGAGGATGATTCGAAGGCTTTGGCAGCAAACTAAGAAGGAAAGGTTAAAGTTGTCTATTGAAGATTAACAGGCTAATTAGGACTTCTAGGAAAAGCATGCCCTAGACAAAACCCATTGCGTTCATTTAAAAATAGACAGAGCCTTCCTTCCCTGTGATCCGTCCGTCATTTTTGGCTCCATTGAGATGCTTTAGATTTCAGCGTGAGCATATTCTATCTGGAATTCAGGATCTGGCTACTGGAGCCATTCAGGAAGTTCACTTCGCTAACAATGATCTCAGGGAGCCTGGCCAGCTCTCGTGGTCTAGAGGAAAGAAGGCGCGCAGGGGAAAGATGCGTAGATGCGGTGCAATCTGAAAGGAGAAGGGAAGGGTGTGGGGACCAGTTGGGAGAGGGTGAGGTGTTACGAGAGATCCTTCCTGTCAGGTAACGAGGGAGGCTGCTGCCGGGGATAAACAGAACTGCTTTTCCCACCACTTGCCTGCACGTCTGTGTGTGCACACTTGTGCCCATACACGCACACACAAGAAGCTGCCCTCCTTTTGTCTGAAGTAGTTCTCACGAGTGACCTTAAACATGGAAATAATAACTATGACTTCACTTTGTAGATCGTGTTCAAAAATATGGCCAGCCGACCCTACAGCATTTACCCTCATGGGGTGACCTTCTCTCCTTACGAAGATGGAGTCAACTCTTCCTCCACCTCAGGTGGGAACCGTTCTCTTCTTGGAGACTACTCATCTCCCCGGCAGGCTTCCACAGTTTTCTCTTGTCCTATTTGCTCAGTGGTTAGGACCAATGCAGTCAGTAATACGGAAGGGGGAAGCTCTCCTTTCTGAGTGTCACTGGCGCCATCAAGTGGAGAATTATTGAACAGCTTCATGGTCTCCGTAGTCGAGTTTTAATACAAAAAGAATATTTCTTTCTTCATATTAACTACTCTAAATAAAAGCTAAGGTAGATATTTATTATGATGAAATACTTTTTAAAAAAATTAATAGCTTGTATTTTCTTCCAGGCAGTCACACCATGATCAGACCAGTTCAACCAGGGAAAACCTTCACTTACAAATGGAACATTCTAGAGTTTGACGAACCCACGGAAAGCGATGCCCAGTGCCTGACAAGACCATACTACAGTGATGTGGACGTTACAAGGGACATTGCCTCTGGGTTGATAGGGCTGCTTCTAATTTGTAAGAGCAGGTCTCTGGACCAGAGAGGCGTACAGGTATTTTATCCATAACGTAACCTTAAAAAAAAAAAAAAAAAAGAAGAAGAAGAGGCATTTCTCCTCGCTGGCACAGGTTAAGTCTCTTCCGGATAGGAGGGTTTCCCTTCTAAAATACACCAATCATTAGTCTTCTTTGGCAACAGTTCCGAGATATTTATGGTCATGATCATCTCGTATGTTGTCGATGTTGCCCTATCTCCTTTCCTCTGGACTCTGCAGAAAGCACATCCTGATAGATTGTACCTTAGGTCCAGACTTGCTGACTGTGTGATGAAGAAGCCATTTGGGCCCCTTTAATTCTTTCTTCTGGTCAAATAGCAAACACTATCCCTCCTAGAAATGTGTTACGGGGTGGCTTAAGAGCTCAGCGTGAACGTGGCACCAATCTCTGCTGTTTTCAGAGGCAAGCAACAGAGACGGGAGAGAGCCCCCGGGGGGAAGGGCATTTAGAGCCATGGTTTAAGTGAAGTTTGAGCCTGCCAAAAGCCCTTCTTTGGTGAAACTAAGTTATAGCAAAGAATGTGATCAAAGAGATGAGATTTCTGAGTTCGTTTTTATTTTGAGACATGGCCTCAAACACACTAGCCCAGGATAGCCTTAGACTTTTTTTTTTTAATTGCCTTTCCTTTCCTTCCTTTTCTTTTTAAATTTTAGGTTTATTTTATGTGTGTGAGTGTCTTATCTGCATGTATGTCTGCATACAGTGTGTATACCTGGTGCCTGTAGAGGACAGAAGAAGGCCTTAGCTAGATCCCCTGTAACTATGGTTACAGATGGTTGTGAGCTAGCACCTGGGAGATGGGAACTGAACTCCTGGTGCTCTCGGAGATCTGCCAGCACTCTTAATCATTTGAGCCCCACCCCCTTGTTTTATTTATTTTTGTTGGTGGTGTTTGGTTTTGTTTTGTAAGACAGGTTTCTCTTGTAATTCAGGTAGCCCTCAAATTGGTGATTTAGCTGAGGATAACCTTGAACTTTGGTGCCTCCCAAGGCCCAAGAGACAAGCGCTACCACACCTGGTTTACTGTGGTGCTGGGGATCTAGCCTAGGGTTTTTAAACAACTGAACAACATCCTCAGCAGCCCGAGTTTATCTTCATTGACAATTTATAGTCTCATATTCTTCCCCATTAGGCTAATTCCCATTAGGCTAAGTAATAGTGGAAGAGGTCTCATCCAAAGGCATGCAAAATAGGCAGGTGTCAAGAAAAATCAGAACATTCACAGGATCCTGATTTACTGAAGAAGTAAACAACACAGAGAAGGACAGCTGTGGGGCTTTCCTGTTGCAGAGGTCTGGCCATCCCTTTCATCTAGTTGGAACACAGTCAATCAGTCCTTCTGACAAGTTTTCAATTACAGATGTACACTGACTTGCAGGTGTTACACTGACATGAAATTTTCCCCTGGGTAATTTTGACTGAATTCTCTGATTCCTTCTCTTTGTGTTCACCTATTAGCTTTATGTCTGTCGAGTGTTTGGTAAACAATAGCCTCAGAGATGCCTGACACAGGTGGCTTCTCTTGACCCCATGACCATGGGGAAATAGGCAGCCAAGCAGAGCTGTGATCACTGCCCTTTCCCACCCCCACCTCCCTACCCCCTCAGAGGGTGGCAGACATCGAGCAGCAGGTCGTGTTCGCTGTGTTTGACGAGAACAAGAGCTGGTACATTGAGGACAACATCAACAAGTTTTGTGAGAATCCCGATGAGGTGAAGCGTGATGACCCCAAGTTTTACGAATCAAACATCATGAGCAGTAAGTCAAACTCCCGTTTGCACTCTGGTAGCCGCAGAGTGTCTGTATCCAAAGGCAAAAATGTGATGCTGGGTACAATCCTCTCTAATGCACCCTCTCCTCTCCTCACGCACACCTCAAGGACTTGTTGACAGGACAAGACCACAGCCAAAGCCAATAGTCTATTAGCAAAAGGCTTAAAGCCTGGTGACCCTTTAAGTCAGGATGGCTTGAAAAGTGTGTTGGGGGAGGGGAGTGAGGGTGGTATGTGATGCGGTATGCAGGGTGTGTGTGTGTGTGTGTGTGTGTGTGTGTGTGTGAGAGAGAGACTGTGGTGTGTGATTGTGTGTGGGAGTCTGTGGTGTGTGATGTGTATATGTTCTGTGATTGTGGTATGTGTGTGATTGTGTGTGTGTGGTTGTTTGTAGTGTGTGTATGGTGTGTGTGTGTGTGTGTGTGTGTGTGTGGTTGTTTGTAGTGTGTGTATGGTGTGTGTGTGTGTGTGTGTGTGTGTGTGTGGTATGTTTATGTAGTGTCTGTGTGTGTTTGGTGCTGTGTGTGTGGTGTATATATGTGATTGTGTGGTGTGTGTATGTGTGTTTAACTCTACACTCTACGGGTAGTGGGGAAGGCCTGGGGGAAGGGCATTGAAGGATTTCTTTGGTCAGTGGTACCTGAGGATTTTATCAATGTTCATAGTGAACACCTTCTAGTTGATGTCAGGACAGAAACGAGATGTTTTTAAAGAGCACTACATTGTGAAATCAAAGTCAAGCAAAGGGACTCTGGGAGCCACGCATCTCACAAAGGTCGAAGGGAAAGTGAGTCATGAGGAATTGAGGGCGGAGGGCGATCTCTCTGAGCCATCATAGTTCTCATACTTGCTATGATTCTAAAATTCATTGTCATGAGAAGTCTGAGGGAAATTTTTCGATGGTGTCTGCAAGCAACCCTCCCCCAATCATTAATGCGCCCCACCAGTGTTCCTCGAGGTAAAAAGCTTCCTCCATAGCATTTCCTGACAGATAATCACCTCCGTGAGGGCGGCTCTCCTGCGGTCTGTGCGTGGAGCCCCAGGGCTGACAGTCAGCTCTGTCCACATAATTTCCTTTCAACGGTGGTTCTGCACTAGCTCTAGACCAGGGCTGCCCAACAAAAATCACGTGTGAGCCACTCACATAAAGTTTTCTGGGAAAACTGAAAAATAAAGAGAAATAGATAAAATTAATAAGAATAATGTTTTACTCAGCTCAATATAATCCAGATGCTGCCTTCTTGTTGTTGTCTGTGACAGGCTCTCACTATGCCGAAAAATCATAATTTTTAAGTATAATAGACAAATGAGATTTGTTTCATTGCTGTCTTTGCAGTGGACTATGTGTTTACTTGACCCTTCAGGCTCGTGTCTGTGGAGTAGCCACTTGTAGCCAGTGTCTGTCTGTCACACTAGGACGTTAAGAAAAGCATCTAGAATGACGTAGGAACTAGCAACACACACCTTCAGCAACTCTACGTGACTTTAGCAGCAGTCACTCAAAATCTTTATTCTAGTACCAAGCATCACCCAGGACGGTGGTCACGGTGCTGGTGCTGACCTGTGTGTATAGATTGTGCCCTCAAAGAAATCCTATCTTAATTGGATCACCACACTTGCTACATATGAAAATTAAAATGTTACCTAAATCGGTCTTCCTTTAAAGAAAATTAAAATATATGAACTCAATACTTAAATGGAAACTGTTAGGCCGACCGTAGGTTACAGATAAAAGGTCTCAATGGCAAATGTGCTAAGTGAGAATCTTTTTGTGACATTCATTTTACTCATATCTACTAAGCCAAGAAGATAGAATTATTATACATAGACTTGTCTTTCCAGTAGATGCATCTTGGACCATGTAAATCAATTGTGAGAATATATTTATGGCACAGCTTAAAACAACGTTTTATATCTGCTTGGTGAATGAGTGACGAAATCAACATGCATGAAAGGCTTTGTCTTTATCCTGATTTTTCTCACTCAGCTTACTCAGGAGCATCAGCCATCACTTACAAAGCTGAATATGGCCTATGACCTACTCACACATTTTTAGACCTTATAAAGCTTATCTTTAATAATCACCAATTTTGAGGCTGCCAAATTAACATAAGGACCTGGGAATAATTGGATTTGGGTCCTCTTGTTGTACAGGCCTGGCATTTGACAGCTTTTTCCTCTTGCAGCTATCAATGGCTACATCCCTGAGAGCATTTCCACTCTGGGATTCTGTTTTGATGACACTGTCCAGTGGCACTTCTGCAGTGTGGGAACTCATGATGATATTTTGACCATCCACTTCACCGGGCACTCGTTCATCTATGGGAGGAGGCACGAGGACACCCTGACCTTGTTCCCCATGAGTGGTGAATCCGTGACTGTCACAATGGATAACGTTGGTGAGTTAGAGTGTGGATACTTGGAGAGAGAGCTCGCTCATGGGATCTTCGGTGGAAAAAGTCTGCTGAGCTCTCCGAATTTCCACCACTGCCGCCCGATGTGTCTCCAGGACCCCTGTAGATTTACCTTACACTGCTTCTTGTGGTTTATAGATGGGAGATTAGCTTGCACATCCCTGGAACAACTGGGTAGTAAAGACAGACCATGGCAGAAAGATAGGTATAAACGTAACCTTGAAGAAGCAGCATAAAGATATTAGCCATGAAAACAACCTTTGATGTCATTTTTCAGGTCTTGTCCACCTTTTGATGAAACACTAGCATAGAATTTGCCAACTAGAGTATAGTAAGTGTCTAGTGAGCCCAAAGACACACCTATGTACACGTCTCTGGAGCTGTTTGTTTGTTTGTTGTTTAGATTTTTTTTTTTTACGTATATGACTACACTGTAGCTCTCTTCAGACACACCAGCAGAGGACATCATCAGATCCCATTACAGATGGTTGTAAGCCACCATGTGGTTGCTGGGAATTGAACTCGGGACCTCTGTAAGAACAGTCAATTGATCTTAACCACTGAGCCATCTCTCTAGTCCCCCCACCACCCCACCCCTGGAAGTTGTTTTTACAAACATGGGCTAATATGCCTAGTTTTTAAAAACAAAACAACAAAACAAAACAAAAAGTCATGAATTCTAGGGAATCAAATTTAGGTCCTTGTAGCAGCTGAACCATCACCCCAGACCCACATTTCAGTTCTTAGCAGAGACCATCCCACCCTCTGGTGAACAATCATTAGACAAGCCTTAGCGGCTGTCTCAGAGACCACACTGGCATAGAAGACCCAAGTTCAAACCACTCCCTGTCACTCAGTGTTTTTGCAACTTTAGACAGGTTACTCGCCCTCACTAACCCTTGAGTCACTCATCTGAAAAGCAAGACCGTGCTTCACAGAGTTGCATCAGCTCCTAGCTATAAGATATGCCAAGTGCTTAGCGCTCAATGCACAGCTCCCACTGGAGATGTCCCGGGTCATCCTTAGTGGGTCAGTAATTCACTTTCAGTGTGACTCAAACTCACTCTGTCCCCATATAGGTCATTTCCTAGAAATACCTAAATATTCCTTTTTTTTGTGAAAAGACAACCTCATCATCATCTCCTAAATTCCAAGTCTTAGGCAACATGTACAACTAAGGAGATATTAATGATTTTCAAGATCCATTTTAGCATCAACCCCTGCCCCTTTCTATTGATATTTTCTAAAACAGTGACTCACTCTTGAACAATCCAAACTAAAGGTCTATTTTCTCCTTAATCTCCACAGATCATAGATACCCTAAACTATACGTGCACTGACCTTGTGATTAGATGCCAAAACAATATCAAGTTACATTTTTAAAAAATTTCAAAATACCTTATTCCTGTTTTTTTTTTCTTTTATGTCACCATGGTTCAGTAACTTACCATTCATAGACTAGCCTGGTCCATAGCTCACATGTGGTTACCTCTGGTTAAAATTCACTAGAAATTTTTTCCCCAACAGATCCGCCTATTTTTGTAAATTTTCCTGAGCTTTCAGCCTTCTCTTCTCTGTCTCTTATAAAGGAACTTGGATGTTGACCACCATAAATTCCAATCCAAAACGCAAAAACCTAAGACTGAGATTCAGGGATGTTAAGTGTATCCGGAATGATGATGACGAAGACTCATATGAAATTTATGAACCTCTTGCACCTACATCCATGACAACTCGGAAAATTCATGACTCCGTAGAAAATGACTTCGGCATAGGCAACGAAGATTATGATTACCAGTACATACTGGCGTCATCACTAGGAATTAGGTCATTCAGAAACTCATCATTGAATCCAGAGGAAAATGAGTTCAATCTCACTGCTCTCGCTCTAGAGAACATCTCTGAGTTCATATCTCCAAGCACAGACAGAGTAGTTGACTCAAATTCTTCAAGAAACCTTAGTAAGAGCATCAATAATAATCTCAAAGACTCTCAAAGAACACTTCCTGGCTCAGGAGTCACCATGGCTGGTACCCTCCTTGGAAACCTCACTGACTTAAATGAGAGCTTCGTCCTCAGCCCTTCTACAGAACATCATTCCAGCTCATATCATAAAAACGATATGGAACATCCCCAGTCAAACATCACAGTGGTATACCTACTACCTCTTGGTCCAAAGGGACCAGGGAGTCAAGAACAGGCTAAACCTAAAACAATCAAGACGGGAAGACCTCACATGATGAAACAAAGGTTCTCCTGGATGAAAGCGCCAGCCGGTAAAACCAGGAGGCATTCAAACCCAAAGAACACTTATTCCAGAATAAAGTCTGAGGAGGACATTCCTAGTGATTTCTTACTCTTAAAACAAAAGATCGCATCCAAATTTCTGAATAGACGATGGCATGTGGCTTCTGAAAAGGGTAGTTATGAAATACTACCAGCAAATGGTGAAGATGCAGATGTTGATAAGCTGACAAACAGCCCTCAAAATCAGAATATCCCAGTGCCTTGGGGAGAGAGCACCTCTCACACAAACACAACAACGTTTTCTGGAGTCAGACATAAGTCTCCACACGTAAGACAGGAGGAAGAGAACCGTGGTTTTCAGAAAAGACAGTTACTCATCAGGACACGGAAGAAGAAGAAGAACAGGAGGCTCGTACTTCACAGTCCTCTGTCTCCAAGGAGCTCTTACCCTCTGAGAGATGACCATCCCCCATTTTTAAACAGGGGACTACTTAATCATTCACTGTTACTCCACAAGTCCAACGAAACAGCTCTCTCTGCAGACCTAAATCAGACCTCCTCAGTGATCACTGACAGGTCACTTCCTGACTCTAAGCAGTACGCCTCAAATGACACTGAGCACATGAGCTCTTCCTTAGATCTTTACCAGTCAGTGCCCCCAGAGGAACATTCTCCAACATTTCCTGCCCAAGATCCAGATCAAACACACTCTACCACAGATCCTAGCTCCAGATCCTCTCCCCCAGAGCGCAGCCAGGGACTTGATTATGACCTAAGCCACGAATTTTACCCTGATGACATCGGTCAAGCATCTTTCTTTCCAGACCAAAGTCAAAAGCCGCCTCTCTCTTCAGATGATGGCCGAGCAATCCCTTCCTCAGACTTAAGCCTCTTTACCATCTCTCCAGAATTGGATCAGACAATTATTTACCCAGACCTGGATCAGCTCCTTTCTCCAGATGACAACCAGAACACCTCCTCCCCAGATCTGGATCAGGTGCCCCTTTCTCCTGATGACCTCGAGAACACCTCCTCCCCAGACCTGG
>JADRCD010170821.1:0-12297 GCA_019843815.1 Montemys delectorum
TTTTTTTTTTTTCAGGTTTATGACTTGCTGGTAGATCACACTACCTGACACTTATATTTACAAGTATTTAAAGTAAATATTGAAATACTGTACTTCTTTTCAACAAAAGCAAAATTGTTACTATTGTCAGAATTTGACAAATTCAGAGTGTGAGAGAAAGTGTGGGATTGATTGTGACCAGTGTACACAAATCACAGGTTGGTGCCTCTATCTGTGAATGCGGTCAGCAGTAAGCCCCACATTCATGAGCTCTTATGGTCCTTTATAGACTATAAATATTATATTACACTGAAGTAGTATATGTGAGAAGTGTGTGGCCATAGCCCAAAATCATTAATTATGTGCTTTGTAATGAAAAACAAATCTAAGAATTACTGGTCCAAAAATACGAGTGATTTGAAATATCTGGAACCTTAGTATTTTATAATTGAAAAGACTTTATTTTATACAGAATATTTCAATATTTAAAACTTAAATAGGGGGCTGGAGAGATGACCTGGTGGTTAAGAATACTGGTTGTTCTTTCAGAGGATCTAGGTTCAATTCCCAGTACACATGGTGGGACTTGACAATCATTTCTAGGAGATCTGACACATCTGACACTTGTGGTGCATAGACACAGGCATACAATTAAAATAGATAAATCTTTTTGTCCAGAGTTATATAGGTAGATCTAGGCAGATGCCTTAGTGGTTAGAAACCCATATTATTCTTCATAGATCCTGAGTTCAGTTCCCAGTACCCATGTATGACACCTCACAAGTATTACACTTCCAGCTCCATGGCATCTGGTCTCCACAGGCACCTGTATGCACGCATGAAAATGCACATGTGCCCATAGAAGGAGAAACCAAAGTATTCCATGACAAAACCAAATTTATACAATATATTTCCACAAATCCAGCCCTTCAAAGGGTAATAAATGGAAAACTCCAGCACAAGGAGGAGAACTACATCCATGAAAAAGCAAAAAAGAAATCTTCCAGCAAAACTAAAAGAAGATAGCCACATGAACAGAATTCCAACTCTAACAACAAAAATAACAGGAAGCAACAATTATTTTTCTTTAATATCTATTAATATCAATGGACTCAATTCCCCAATAAAAAGACATAGACTATCAGACAGGGTATATAAACAGGACCCAACATCTTGTTGCATACAGGAAACCCACCTGAGTGACAAAGACAGACACTACCTCAGAATAAAAGGCTGGAAAACAATTTTCTAAGCCAATGGTCCCAAGAAAAAAGCTGATGTAGCCATTCTAATATCAAATAAAATCGACTTTCACCCTAAGTGATCAAAAAAGATAAGGAGGGACACTTCATACTCATCAAAGGTATGATCTACCAAGATGAACTCTCAATTCTGAACTTCTATGCCCCAAATGCAAGGGCATCTATATTCATAAAAGAAACTTTACTAAAGCTCAAAACACACATTGCACCGCACACAATAATAGTGGGAGATTTCAACACCCCACTCTCACAATGGACAGATCATGGAAATAGAAACTAAACAAAGACACAGTAAGACTAACAGAAGTTTTGAAACGGATGGATTTAACAGATATCTATAGAACTTTTTATCCTAAAACAAAAGGATATACCTTCTTCTCAGCACCTCATGGAACCTTCTCAAAAATTGACCATATAATGGGTCACAAATCAGGACTTAACAGATACAAGAAGATTGAAATAGTTCTTTGCATCCTATCAGAATATCATGGACTAAGACTGTTCCTCAATAGCAAAATAAACAATTGAATGCCCATGTACACATGGAAGCTTAACAACACTCTACTCAATGATAACTTGGTCAAGGAAGAAATAAAGAAAGAAATTAAAGACTTTCTAGAGTTTAATGAAAATGAAGCCACAACATACCCAAACTTATGGAACACAATGAAAGCAGTCCTAAGAGGAAAACTAATAGCTTTAAGTGCCTACAAAAAACAAAACAAAACAAAACAAAACAAAACAAAACAAAAACCTGGAGAGAGCACATATCAGCAATTTGACAGCACATCTGAAAGCTCTAGAACAAAAAGGAAGCAAATTCACCCAAGAGGAGTCAAAGGCAGAAAATAATCAAACTCAGGCTGAAATCAACCAAATAGAAACGAAAAGAACTATACAAAGAATCAACCAAACTAGGAGCTGGTTCTTTGAGAAAATCAACAAAATAGGTAAACCTGTAGCCAGACTAACTAGAGGGCACAGAGACAGTATCCTAATTAACAAGATCAGAAGTGAAAAAGGAGACATAACAACAGACACTGAGGAAATCCAAAAAATCATGAGAGCCTACTACAAAAGCCTATACTCAACAAGACTGGAAAACCTGGATGAAATGGACAATTTTCTAGACAGATACCAGGTACTAAAGTTAAATTAAGATCAGATCAATGATCTAAACAGTCCCATATCTGCTAATGAAATAGAAACAGTCATTAATAGTCTCCCAACCAAAAGAAGCCCAGGACCAGATGGATTTAGTGCTAGTTTTATCAGACCCTCAAAGAAGGCCTAATACCAATACTCTTTAAACTATTTCACAAAATAGAAGCAGAAGGTACTCTACTCAATTCGTTCTATGAAGCCACAATTATTCTGATACCTAAACCACACAAAGACCTAACAAAGAAAGAAAACTTCAGATGACTTTCCCTTATGAATATTGATGCAAAATTACTCAATAAAATTCTTGCAAACCAAATCCAAGAACTCATCAAAATGGTCATCCATCATGATCAAGTAGGCTTCATCCCAGGGATGCAGGGATGGTTCAATATACAGAAATCCATCAGCATAATTCACTATATAAACAACCTCAAAGGAAAAAACCCATATGATCATCTCATTAGATGCTGAGAGAGCATGTGACAAAATCCAACATCCCTTCATGATAAAAGTCTTGAAAAGATCAGGAATTCAAGGCCCATACTTAAGCATAGTAAAAGCAATATACAGAAAACCAGTAGTCAACATTAAACTAAATGGAGAGAAACTTGAAGCAATCCCACTAAAATCAGGGACCAGACAAGGCTGCCCACTCTCTCCCTACTTATTCAATATTGTACTTGAAGTCCTAGCCAGAGCAATTAGACAACAAAAGGAGATCAAAGGGATACGAATTGGAAAGGAAGAAGTCAAATTATCACTATTTGCTGATGATATGATGGTATACTTAAATGACCCCCAAAATTCCACCAGAGAGCTCCTAAACCTGATAAACAACTTCAGCAAAGTAGCTGGATATAAAATTAACTCAAGCAAATCAGTGGCCTTCCTCTACACAAAGGATAAACAGGGAAAGATATTAGGGAAACAACACCCTTCACAATAGACACAAATAATATAAAATATCTTGGTGTGACTCTAACTAAGCAAGTAAAAGATCTGTTTGATAAGAACTTCAAGTCTATGAAGAAGGAAATGAAGAAGATCTCAGAAGATGGAAAGATTTCCCATGCTTGTAGATTGATAGGATTAATATAGTAAAAATGGTCATCTTGCCGAAAGCGATCTACAGATTCAATGCAATCCTCATCAAAATTCCAACTCAATTCTTCACAGACTTAGAAAGAGTAATTTGCAAATTCATCTGGAATAACAAAAGACCCAGGATAGCCAAAACTATTCTCAACAACAAAGGAACCTCTGGTGGAATCAGCATCCCAGACCTTAAGCTGTACTACAGAGCAATTGTGATAAAAACTACATGGTATTGGTACAGTGACAGGCAGGTAGATCAATGGAATAGAATTGAAGACCCAGAAATGAACCCACAAACCTATGGCCACTTGATCTTTGACAAAGGAGCTAAAATTATCCAGTGGAAAAAAGAAAGCATTTTCAACAAGTGGTGCTGGCTCAACTGGAGGTTAGCATGTAGAAAAATGCAAGTCAACCCATTTCTATCTCCTTGTACAAAGCTCAAGTCCAAGTGGATCAAGGACCTCCACTTAAAACCAGATATACTGAAACTAATAGAAAAGAAAGTGGGGAAGAGCCTTGAGCACATATGCACAGGAGGAAATTTCCTGAACACCAATAGCTTATGTTCTAAGATCAAGAATTGACAAATGGGACCTCATAAAATTGCAAAGCTTCTGTAAGGCAAAGGACACTGTCAACAACAAAATGGCAACCAACAAATTGGGAAAAGATCTTTACCAATCCTATTTCTGATAAAGGGCTACTATCCAATATATACAAAGAACTCAAGAAGTAGACTCCAGAGAACCAAGTAAAACTATTAAAAAATGGGGTACAGAGCTAAAAAAAGAATTCTCAACTGAGGAATACTGAATGGCTGAGAAGAACCTAAAGAAATGTTCAACATCCTTAGTCATCAGGGAAATGCAAATGAAAACAACTCTGAGATTCCACCTCATACCAGTCAGAATGGCTAGGATAAAAAACTCAGGTGACAGCAGATGCTGGGGAGGTTGTGGAGAAAGAGGAATACTCTTTTATTGCTGGTGGGATTGCAAGCTGGTACAACCACTCTGGAAATCAGTTTGGTGGTTCCTCTGGAAATTGGACATAGTACTACCAGAGGACCTAGCTATACAACTCCTGGGAATGTACCCAGAAGATGCTCCAACATGTTATCAGGATACATGCTGCACTATGTTCATAGCAGCCGTCTTTATAATAGCCAGAAACTGGAAACAACCCAGATGTCCCTCAACAGAGGACTGGATACAGAAAATGTGATACATCTACACAATGGAGTACTATTCAGCTATTAAAAACAATGAATTTATGAAATTCTTGGGGAAATGGATGGATCTGGACAATATCATCCTGAGTAAGGTAATCCAATCACAAAAGAACACACATGGTTATGCATTCTCTGATAAGTGGATATTAGCCCAGAAGATCAGAATACACAAAGTATAAACCACAAACCACAAGAAACTCAAGAAGAAGGAAGAGCAAATTGTGGATATTTCATTCTTTTATAAAAGAGAGAACAAAATACCAATGGAAGGAGTGGTAGAGACTAACTATGGAGCAGAGACTGAAGGAAGGACAATCCAGAACCTGCTCCACATGGGAATCCTTCCCATATTCAATCATCAAAGCCAGACACTATTGTGGATGCCAGCAAGTGCTGGATGACAGGAGCCTCATATAGCTGTCTCCTGAGAGGCTCTGACAATACCTGACTAATACAGGAGTCTCACAGCCATCTATTGGAATGAGTACAAGGCCCTCCAATGAAGGAGCTAGAGAAAGAACTCATGGAGCTGAAGGGTTTACAGCCCCTTAGGATGAACAACAATATGAACTAACTAGTACCCTCAGAGCTCTCAGGGACTAAATCACCAACCAAAGAGTACACATGGTGGGACTAATGGCTCCAATAACATATGTATAGCAGAGGATGGCCAAGTCAGTCATCAAAGGGAGGATAGGCCCTTGGCCCTGTGAAGGTTCTATGCCCAGTGTAGGGGAATGCCAGGGCCAGTAAGCAGGAGAGGGTGGGTTGGTGAGGAGAGGGAGGGGGAAGGAAACAGGAGTTTGTTTTTGTTTTTGTTTTTTATTTTATTTATTTTATTTTATTTTTCTTTATTTTGGACGGGAACCTGGGAAGGGAGATATTGTATGACACGTAAATAAAGAAAATATCTAAAAAAAGAAAATGCACATGTGCACACACACACACACATCTTTTAGTAAGAAATGATCACTATTAACTTTATCATTTACAGATAAGATAATTTTCAGGGAGAAAACATTTTGAAGACAAATCTCTCCACATTTCCTAGAAGTTCTGGCTAATTGCGGTTAATGTTTCCTTACTAATTATAAATAATCACATTTGATACAATGGCTACATCAGAGTGTTAGTGCATACAGGTGTTTAGCTTCCTTAAATTAATGGAATTTGACTAGGTAGAACTGGCTTTACCAGAGGCTGCCTTTTAATTAACTAGGTTTTCTATTCCAAAGTGAACATAACCCTTTGGTTCCAGAGACCCTGAGAAGCAAACAGGGTTTTTTTTTTTATATTTTTTATCTAAGTAGCTGACTTAATCTTGCATGTTTATTGTAGAAGAACTGCTGAATACCCTTGAACATCTCCAAAGTTCACTCCTCTGAAATGAATACCCTTCGGCACCACAGACTTCAGAGTGTGCATTTTCAGTTTGAAAATACTGTCTCCCTGGAATGTAATAGGTTTACCTAGTGACAATTCAATCAGTGTGTTTGCTGAGTGTTTCAGATTAAAACTCATTCAGATCCAGTGAAGAATGAATGCAGAGAATAGATGAGTTTTGGCCATGAGAAAGTACAATATAATAAAGAAATAAACCATATTCACTTGAAATTCTATCTATCTGTCTGTTGGTCTGTATATCTATTTGTCATCTAATGTATCTATCTATCTATCTATCTATCTATCTATCTATCATTTCTCTCATGCTCAAATTTTGTTTATGTTTACACTCTCTGTTTTATGGTGAAAGTCGGCTACCAGCTGCAACCTTTCCAGAATTCTCCAACAGATAGATTTGAATCTTTGGGGGCATGTTCATCGAAGAGGCTTTAAATATGTTCCAAAGGATGTATTGAATTTGTGTTTTGGGGTTAGATGTTGGAATTATGATATCTGAGGTTGTTCAGCTTGCTACAAAAAGCACAGACAGCATAATGAATCAGAAATGTATTGGGGGCATATATAATATGGTTTTTGTTGCTTTTAATTTCCCCATAGAGGACCAAATTTTCCTTTTAAAAGAAAAATGTGGAGTTTTTCTTTTGAAAAGGAAAGGAGGGTACATTGATTTTCAATGCAGTAGCTTGAAGGTAACTGTCACTGTCTACAGTAAAGCTCAGGAAAGGCCTTTTCACCTTCATGTGCTTTTTCCCTTCCTTCGCCATCACCCTTCCTTTCCTTTCCTCTCCCTCTTCCTTTCTGTTCCCTTCTATTCTTTTTCTGTTACAACATCTGATGTTAGTAACATATTTTTTTCTCTTCTCATGATGTAAGCTATGTTTATTACAGTCTGGATTGATCACAAAAAACAAAACAAAACAAAACAAAGAAACAAACAAAAAACTGGCATATATCATGAATTAGAACAAACAGTTAAAACAGAGAAAAAAAAAAAACACCAAACCCTAAGAAGTAGCCTGTCTGGGGCCACACAAAGTGAATTCGTCAAATTGTGCAGCTGGAATGCACTTTTGGGGGAAGGCTTTTAAGTCGTATGAGACTCTTTAGCTGTAAGAGCACACCAAGACTGACTGCCATGGAACAAGCTGGTGTCATCTCTGACTTGAACAAACTCAATCTCAAGGAATATAGAGTTATTCTACAGAATGCATGTCTGGGAGAGCTGAGACTCCATGAGGAGAGGATGAGAGACACATAGATTATCATGAAACACATCCCATCATCTTAGCAGCCAGGCAAAAGAGAAGGTAGGAAGAAGAGAGCTGCATTTGAAGAGGTCAAAACTCTGAATATTGCTCCATGGGCTACTTGTGGGCCACCCAGGACCTACTCTTCTGTCTCTGATAGCAGTAGAGGTCCAGTTCTGCATACTCATTGAGCTATTTAGCACTTTCTATGTCCAGAGCAGAAAAACCTGCTGGTCAATGTTGACACCAAGACCTGCAAGGTATATTCCCCTGGTAGCGCACTTGACTAGTAAGTTAAGGCCCTGGATTTAGTTTCTAGTACTGCAACAAGCAAACAGACAAACAATCTCAGTTGACGTTCTGTGGTGCACTATTCAGCTTTCTTTGGGGGCTATTGCAACCCTTTATGAACTTTGGTTTGAGAGGGGTCATGAGAAATTTAGTTGGCTTGATAACACGACCATATCAGTACTGCAAAACTAGGTTGATCTGGAGCTATAAGAAGTGTAGTGCCAACTCTTCAGGCAAGATGTGTCTAGTAGATCAACAATGGTATGTCAGCTTATAGGAGTATCCAACCGCTCTTGGCTTGGATTGGAGGTCCAGCTCACAAGCTAAAATATGTTTCTGGTATTGTTAAGCCAGTCTAATGAAAAAAGAAAGAGAGAAAAAGACAAAACAAAACAAAACAAAATAAAACAACAACAACAAAAATCCAACAACATGGCTGAGCACATCATAAACTCAAGTAGACTTAATATAGCTCTCAACTGTCTGTAACTCCAAGATCTGACACTGTCACATGGATGTACATGCAGGCAAAATACCAATGCACAAAAAATAAAAAATAAATAATTAAAAAAAAAGAGCTACATCCTTGCTGGAGGAAGTAAGTCACTGTGGATGGACTGGTAGACTTTGAGAGCTTAAGATTTTGCCATATTCCCATTTTACTCTCTTTCTTTCATGCTCATGGTTCAAGATGTGAGCATTCCCCTTCCAGGTCCTGAAGCCAAGCCTACTGCCTGCTGATGTACATCCACTACGGCCAACTCCTATGCCTCTGGAATTGTAAGCCAAATAAAGCCTTCTTTCTATGGTTCACCTTGGTCATGGTATCTTATCAGAGCAATATAGAGTAACTAGATAAACTGACATTGTGCCAAACTGTCTTCTAAATACTTTATTTATACCTGTTACCTTTCCCCTTCACCTCAGCCATTGGACTTCTAGCAGCCCAGAGGTGTTGGGGGCAAACACCTGGGAGCTAAGACAGATGCTCTCTGTTGATTGTTGGTTAGTCTTTGAAGAAGCCACCTGAGCACGCCCACTGCCTGAACATACCCACCTCCTGAGTATGCCCACCGCCTGAAGATCTTCTGAACCTAGGGACTTTGGCACCTGAACCTTCTTTGCAGTGTAATCTAGAGACTTGATTTCGGTTTCTCCTGTGACTATAAAAACCCTGGCTTATTCTAAGTGAAGTGGAGTCTTGATTGGGATGCAACTTGGCTTCCTGTTTTCTCTTTGCATTTCAAACCCTCTATTTCAGGTCCTTTATTCCCTCTGGTTGAGAGAACCCAGTTTGTGAAACTGCGGACAGATTCATATGCCCACAGACAAATGCTACCCCCAGTTTTAATCAAAGAAGCATCTCTATATAGTGAAGTGAGGAGAATGTACAACTTATGGATGCTCAAGGTGCTAAGAATGAGAGACAGTTAAGTCCCTAGTCATCAACAGGGCCTTTATAGCCATTGCTAAGGCCCAGGGAACTTCCTAGAAGAGGGAACAGAAAGAATGTAAGAGTCTGAAGATAAGAAGGGCTGTGAAATGTTGTCTTCAGGGAATGACATGGACATTGCTAACACAATCTCATAGCATCTGTGATTGCCTGTACTGGGCTTGCACAAGATTGGGCATGTCAACAGTCAGTTATGGACTAGGGCGGGGCTCCTGGGCCCTACTTCTCGCTGAACTGTTGGCTACTGATGGATTGTGGGGGAGAGATCGTCACTTTATTTACTTATATCACCAATATTTTAAAGAATGCTGTCCAACTTTTAAGGTATTAGTTGCTCAGTATGACAGCATAAAAAGATACAGTGCCAGGCCTGCTGGCACACACTTTGAATTCAGAGGAAGAATATCTGTGAGTTTAAGGCTATCCTCATGTATGTAGTGAGTTTTAGGCCAACCAGAGCTGTATTATAAGATCCTGTCTCCAAAAAGCAAAAGTCTACTAATGCTAACAGGTTCTTATTGGTTGATTGTGTTTTCCAGCCAGACAAACCTGTAAGTTACAAACATCTTCTGTTTATTGATTTATCTACTGCAATGGTAAAGGTGCAATAAATCCCTACCTCATGGGGCTGTTATGAGGATCAGTGAGTCATAATGTATAACGCAGACAGAACACCAGAGGCCTACTGCAAAGCAAGTGCCAGCCAAGCAAATGAGACTTATTACCCACATTAATGTGTACGCGCGTCTTTTTCGTGTGGATGCCCATATGTCTTCTTTTGTCGAAATGAATTGGATCATTTTGAGTTTAAAATGGAATTCGATCAACATGTAAGTATTTATAGTTGGTGGGATGGATGGAAAAAAATCATCACAACTTATCAGGAAAAAGAAGTGCCATGCTGCCACGCAGACCTTGTGTGACCACAGTATCTGAGGTGTAAGCTTAAAGAAAGCCAGTCTCCTGCACCCGCATTGTCGCCTGGCACCCCCTAACTCAGAGGTGGCCCAGATATGTCCTTGTACTCTTGTGCTAGATGCCCACCAAAATATGACAGCTAGAGAGAAAATCGGACATTTCTCTCTGACCTTTTACCAATGTTCCAACTTCCTAGCCAAACCCTGGCCTGGAAGTTCCGTAAGGAATGTTACCCACCCAGACTAATTGCCTCTGGCATTGTTAGGGAAATAAGGAAGGGAATACAGCATTGAAGCTCACAGAATGGGAGACTTATCCCAGGGCAAGGTCAAGTAGAATCCTCATTCTCAGTCAAGGACTGCAGCTGAACCACTCCTAGGAATTAGGGAGAGACTTGTCTCTACTAGCCCAAAAGATTAGCATAGTGTGTGGTTTTACCTAGCATGGGCGGGACCTTGAGCTGAGTGTGTGTGTGTGTGTGAGAGACAGTGCAGCAGTCAGTATTCCAGATAGAGGAGTCTGCATTGAGCATTTGGACTCGTTCGCACTCTGGCTAGAACTAGAACTTAGGTGGACTAAGACTTAGATTCATGCAGTCTGCAGCCCCCGGGCCCAGAGCGCTTGGGCCCCAGGGGGTGCAGCACCAGTCTTGAGATTCAAGAGATTGAACAGTCAAGCATTCAGCACTTTAGAGTCAGTATTCTAGAATCAGCATTCGAGATTCGAGCCTCCGTCTTCCAGGCTGGCTCACCCACAGCCCCACAGGACTCCAGCCGGGCCCATGTGGCCTGAGTGTGCTCAGAGCCTGGGGGTGCTGCACCAGTCCAGAGGAGATGGCTGCTGTTTTAGACCCAGAGTATTTTAGGGAGGCACAGATGTACCTTAATTACTAAGCTGCTAGATTTATCATTTCTCTTTTGCAATGACTGTAAAAGTCTGATGCCATTTTTAAGAAATACATTCAGATTCACACACCCTTGTGTTCGCTATGTTTGTTACTCTTCGCCTATGCCTCGTCGACCCGACTAGGACCCCGTTTCTCCCGAGGGTTGAGGGAGGCCCAGATCGGCTGGCCTACCGCACCTTGCCTTTTCTTTTTAAATTTAGGACCAAAAATTTTGAGGTAGAACAATTTTGATGTATTGGGGAATAAGTGTAATATACATGTAGAGTTTAGAGGTTTCTTTTTGCTTTATGTACTTCTAGGACAGAAGAGCTGGATACCATGGATTAAGCAGCAGTGAAAATATGTGTTTATAGGGCTCAGGTCTAGGGACCCTGATTCTAGAGTGTGGCTAGATAATGTCTGAATGGGGGAAGACGTGGTTCCTGCAATTTAGAAGTTGAACAAAATGAGCCTTGCTTTAGAAAATGCCTGGGCAAGAATGGATTACAAACATGGAATGGTGGTCAGCAAAGTTATGCTCAGTTGTGGAAATTTAAGCCTGGAGGAAACTTAAAACTTATACAGTATTATCATGGGAAAAAAGAGCAGAGTGTGAGAGCCATGGGTAGGGAGCAGAACTGTGGCATCCTGCCTTCTGGACATGGCATGAATGTTGAAAACATGGGCTTACACTAACTGTCCTTACAGTTATATAAGACCAGCAAAAGATCAAAGCTGTCAACCTTCCAACATGGATAGAAGAGGCACTTCCTGGATTTGCCTCCAGCTGTTGGCAGTGGGTGCCTCCTGTGGGAGAGGTGGTCTATTTATTTAGGGGATATAGCTGCTAGTAGGTTGCTCATGCCCCGGGCAGTGACCTCACACTCATTCACACACAGTCATCACTAACTGAACTGAAGGGGACTTATTAATTAAAAAAAAAATAGCAGAAAAGAACATCACAGACAATCAGGAGGCCTGCATAGAATTTACCAAGGCCTTCTGCACACGTGCCACCCTTTCATCACTTGGTCTTCTTGTGGAACTCCTAAGAGTGGGAGCACGAGCTGTCTCTGACTCTTCTTTCTTACTTTAGGCATTCCTTTCTCCTTCTGTGCTGCCTCTTCCAGCCTCACTATGAAGGAAGGTGCTTAGACTCACCGCAACTTGGTATTCTGTGGTTTATTGCTGTCCATGGGAGGCATGACCTTTTCTGAAGAGAAATGGAGGAGGAGTGGATTAGGAGAGTAGGAGTGAGGTTCAGGTGAGGAACTTGGAGGAGAGAAAGAGGGAAAACTGTGGTCAGGATTTGAAAGAAAGAAAGAAAGAAAGAAAGAAAGAAAGAAAGAAAGAAAGAAAGAAAG
>JADRCD010170821.1:12307-36559 GCA_019843815.1 Montemys delectorum
AAGAAAGAAAGAAAGAAAGAAAGAAAGAAAGAAAGAAAGAAAGAAAGGAAGGAAGGAAGAATATACATCTATCTATCTATCTATCTATCTACCATATACAACATATACATTTATATGATAGATAAATGTATATGATGTATAGGGACATGAAGTTAGGATAAAGATGGGACAGAGGCAGTGAGGACAAGTAAGCTAAAAATAAATATTTTTTCAAAGAAAAAACAAAAAGATTATAAAAATGGAACCATTGCATTTGCATAGTATTAGAACAAGCATATAAATTATGTTAAGTAAAGCTCCCCTCATTTTGTTCAGCCTTCTCTGGGATGTTCTTTCTGAGTTCATATGTTTAGTGGTTATGCCTGGCCATATCTTACTGCTTAATACTATAAACCGCATGTGAAGGTTTGCAAGACACCAGTGAACACAAGAAATGTGTGGAACTCTCTTCAACTGGGAAGTTCTCCATCAGGAGCTAACCTGAACCTGGATATATTACCACATGTCTGTAATCCCATAGGCTGAGGCAGGGGAGATTTACCATGAGTTCCAGGCCATCTTGTCCTGTTGGGTGAGATCCTATTTAACTAAACCGAGATCCACAAATGGAAGGGGAAAAAAAAGAAGGAAGGAAGGAAGGAGAAAAAAGTAAAGAAAACAGAAGGAAAGCAAGCTGAGCTTCAAGGCTGAGCCCTCATCTAGGCATCAGAACTGCAACGAGACCTTCTCTGACCAATCTTACTGACATGGATAGCTTTTTCCCGACTTCTCCAGCAGCTGTCCTGACAGACCATTCCTGGCTTCCTTTGTTCTAACTCCTTGTCTAGACCAGCTCCTTAAGATCTTTCATCTGATTTTCCAGCAATTGTGTTTCCTTCCAGTAAGCTTAGACTTCCTTCCTTTATCTGAAGCCAGACTTATCTGTAAGAACCTACTCTACCTCAGAGCCATTTACAACCACTTAGTTTGCCAGGCACCGTGAGAGGTGCATGCCTTGGTGGGTGGTTAGGGGGAGCAGAAGAAGGTGAATCTTTGAGTTAAGAGACCAGCCTGGTGTACAACAGAGTGAAGTCCAGGACAGCCAGAGCTACACAGAGAAACCCTGTCTCAAAAAAACAAAACAAAACAAAAAAAAAACCCAACAACAACCAACCAACCAACCAATGAAAAGAAAGCAAAGTATAACAGAAGAACAATAAAAACCGCCAGTATTTGCCGTCATCATGTATAGCCCCACATGTGCAGCCCCACACTTGAAAACTAGCTTAAAATTATATCAATAATGTACTCCCTATATCCATCTGAATTAAACAGCACTGTAAGCTAGGAAATAAGATCTGAAATGAAATCATGGTGTTTCATGTTCAGAAATAAATACTTGACTCTTTGGAGAATACTTCAAACTGACGTCAAAGTTTTTTTTTAATACAATTGTGTTGAAGAGGGGGTGTAATATGAAGGCTGAAACACTTGAGGATGTTTAGGTATCCTTTTAAATATGTTAGCATGATAAAATAAAATTTAGTCTCCAGACTTCAGCAGAGCAGTTAAGGCCGTGTGTGCTGGCAGATAATCAAACTAAGTCCCACTAATGAAATTGTGCTGTGGCAGATAACAGTGCAGACTCAGAGGCCCAGCAGAGTCCATGATTGTCACAAATTGCTGTTGCTTATGAAGCGGAACTGCAGTAGCTTTCCATCTCAACTTTCTCCAAAGCAGAGACATGTTTGTGCGTTCACACATACTTACAGGTGCTTGTTAGCTCTTTCCAAGCAATTTTAAATGGATGTTTGGGCATACTTAGCCAGCTTTGGATTCTTTTCCTCTGTCTACTAATGCTATCAAGTGTGCCCAAACTTGTGAGGTTAAAGTTAGAGCCCTCACTCTAACGTCATATGGAGAATGCTATGTTGAGAGATCTCTTCCAAATACTACAGTTGTACCAAGATAATCGAGCCTGTAATTGCCACGCTGAATACACAGGAGAAAAACCAGTCAGGTAAAAGTTGGCTAAAGTGTTACATGGCCTCTGTCTTAAACTTTGTCTATGATTCTTGTCTTCAACTTTAAATGCTTATTCTGCAGTCTACCAGGTGTATACATGAATGTGAACTCCAAGGTAGACAATCTAAGGAATTATTTTCTGAGAATTTGGGTGCAAAATTAAACTTGTTTTTAGCTGTTGGTGGAAAAGAGGGGCGGTCCTTTCCCTTTTCTTTTACATCCCTCTAGATCTCATGGCCAAATGCTTAAAGAAAATTACAACATTCACAGTTGACTAATTAATGACCAAATCCCCCTGGCAGTCTGAAGTCCACAAGAACAGAAAATTTAATCGGTTTTCACCCTGTATGGTTGGCTTACCATTTGGCATAGTACCAGGCATCGTGGGAACAAATCAGTTACTAAGTGAATTAATATAAGACTTCTGTGCCGCTGTTTATCCTAATGAAATCCATGATGTTCAGCTGTCAGGTTGACACCATTTCCTGTGTCCTACCCATCATACATTTGCTTTGTAACTGGTTGGAAAGGGAAGAAACATGGGAGTCTGCAAGGAAGAGAAATGATGAAGCAGTCAGCACTCAGTCAAGCATTCTTAAGAACTTCTAAAACAGAAGAACAAAGGAATTAGGGGCTGCTGAGGTAGCTTCCTGAAAAAGGACAGTCGCCCAGCATGAGGAAGCTCTGAATTTGATTTCTATCACTGTCTAAAAGAAAGAAAAATGCAAATAGTAAGAGAATTACGTAAACAGTGGCAGTGTACTAGATGGATAGATATGAGCAATGCCAAAAAGTACTAGGATATACAAGGACATAGCTAGGTTCACATGAAAATGGAAAACAGAAGGAGGCAAAAAAAAAAATAAAATAAAATAAAGGGGGGTGGATATCATGTATGGGATAATATGAAGACTTTTATATTTGGAGTTTGTATGATTAAACCTTCATCTTATTCTACTAATGCTTATTTCTTTATGTAATTAAATGGAGTAAATGTTACAAGCCAGATCTTGGTGACTGGATTCATCACAGTTATTAAATGATATTTACTGGTTTCTGGAAATTCAGATAACAAATATCACATCCCAAATCTTGGGCAGGCCCATGGACAATGCACTACTCCTAGGAAGAAAACATGGCTATCCCCACCCCGCTGTGTGGAGGCAGGTTGTGACAATAGAGATGTTTGCCCCCTTTCAGAGATAAAGGGAGCACTTCAAATTCTTTAATTCCAAAGAGCAGCTATAGAGTAACAGTTGAGAATAGTTTCTGAAATGACCGTAAGGAAAATTCCAATTGCTTCAATGATTAGAAGTAAGACTTGAAGTCAAGAAATTCAAAGCCTGTTTACAAAGCCATGCCCTTTACATTTATTTAAGGACACATGTGATCACAGGCACACAATCGGACAATCCCGGCAGCCACAGGGCACAAAGCTTTTCATTAAGACCACTGAAGTCAGAAAAGAGAAACTCGAGTGGCAATAACAGCCAACTAAATGCACGCACGATAATAAAAATGTCTTGTTAGTACGAAGAGCAAGGGATGGGGACTGCTACTGATTTTCAAGTAATTTTTAAAGAAAGTCAACAAAGTATCAATTACCATGTAAAAGATCATCTGTATGTCCCATCAATTTGGCAGATGACAAAAAATATTTTCAAGAGTAAATATTAAAACAAAAAGCACATGTCCTTAGTAAACTTGGATGGACTGTTTATAATCAGATTTAAGTAGGAATAACTATACCACATAAAATACTTCATGGCACCAGAATGGACAAAAGTTGCTTGGAACAGAAACTTAATGGCTGGGAAACATAATAATAAATAGATGAACGAAACTGCCTCTAACCAAGGATGCGTCTCCACAGCCAGATTAAGAATCAACCTGCACATCTGCCAAGGCCTTAGAATCTAGACTACACAAGGAGTTCATACAACAAACCAGAAAAATCAAATATGCTAATTTAGGAAGGACAGAAGATGTCAATAACAGTCACATGAAAAAAAATGTTCAGCACCACGAACCAACAGGAACATGTAAACACAAATCACAATGGTTGCCTTAGTCTAGCTAGAAAACAGAAGTTGAATTGTGTTTCCCTGGTGGCTAGAATGTTGGACAACTTTTAAAAATGCTTATTCATCATTTGTGACCTCATTCACCCTTTGAAAAACATCTGCTCATTTCATTGGTCCATTTCTTGGCTGACATACTTGGGAGGTTGAGGGTTTACATTTTACAGTTCTTTACATATTTTGTATATTGACCCCCTAGGTGAAGTGTAACTGATAAGGACATTACCCCCATTTTATAGCCTCTGCCTCTATGGCTGTTGGGAGAGTATTTAGAGGATATAAATGTATGTTATGAAAACATAATTATACCATTAGCTAATTAAAAGACATTTCAGGTGATTTTCATGAATTAATATAAAAACTCTTTAAAAGAGCATGAAGCAAGGCTGGGGAGATGAATCAGTAGTTAAGCACTTGCTATGCAAGCATGAAGACCAGAGTTCACATCTTTCAGACTCCCTAAGAAGCCAGGACTGGAAGTGCTCCTCTCTAATTCCTGTGTTCCCACAGCAGGACAGAAAGCAGAGACAGGAGAATTTGCAGAGGTTCATGGGCCAGCTAGCCTTGAGTACACAGAAATAGATACCAAGTGACCCTGTCTCGTTTACTGTACAGAAGGATTTTAATTTCTCAACCCAAGCCAGAATGACTAACAACAAGAAAACAACTGACAACCAATGCTGGTGAGAATGTGGGCAAAGGGAAACCCTTTTCTCATGGCTTATGGAAAATACAAACTTATGTAGTTGCCTTAGAAACCAGTGTAGCCATTTTTCTAAAAGCTAAAACTAGAGTTGGCTGTACCATTTCTGGGCGTATACCCAACAGACTGTGTGCCTACTGTAGAGATAAACATGTTCACCTGCGTTTACTGAGGCTCTGCTCACAATAGCTGAGCAATGCATTCAGCCTAGATGTCCATCAGCAGACGACTGGCTAAGGAAGATGTACAGAGACACAATGAAATCCTATTTAACCATAAAGAAAAATTAAATCATGACATTTTCATAAAAACATATGCAACTGGGAAACATCATGGCAGGTATCACAGACTCAGAAAGACAAACACTGCATTTTTCTCTCTGACATGCAAAACTTAGATATTAGTGTGTGTGTGTGTGTGTGTGTGTGTGTGTGTGTGTGTGTGTGTGTTGAAAACATAGATGGACCATAAGAGGGACGAGATATCATAGTGTAGATCCGGGGAAGGGTTATAAGAATAAAACTCAGGGCTGGAGAGGTGCTTCAGGGGTTAAGAGCACTGACTGCTCTTCCAGAGGTCCTGAGTTCCATTCCCAGCAACCACATGGTGGCTCACAACCATCTGTAATGGGATCTGACGCCCTCTTCTGGTGTGTCTGAAGACAGCGTCAGTGTACTCATATACATAAAATAAATAAATAATTATGTTTTTTTAACATAAAATAAAACTCAGTAGTAGAATACACAGACTAGAAGATTGCTGCTGAGGCAAAAGAGGGGAGGTAGGACAATGAACGGTGGTGTCAGAGGGGAATGGAGGAAGATAAGAAAAAAGAAGAATAAAATACTAAAACAAAGCTAGTTACTTTGCATGATAATTAAGAACCCTAGTAATTAAAAAACAAAACAAAACAAGTTCTGTAGGAGATGGGGTAAAGGTCAAGTTTTTGCACAAAGTTGATGGGAATATAATTGAGTATTTCTACTGCTAAAATCAATATGGGGGGTCCTGGGAAAACTAGAAATAGAATGACCACATGGTCTAGTCATCCTGTTTCTCATAGATTCAGAAGAAATGCTGTCAGTGTTCCAGCAAGACATTGAACTGCTGTGATTATTATAGCATTCTTCACATAACCATGAAGCAGAAACAACCTAAGCACACATCAACTGGTAAATAGAATACAATCACATGCACATATGTACACATAGGGACACAAGTATGTACACACATGCACATATGTATGTGCACATATGCATATGCGTGTGCATATGTGTGTGTGCGCACACACATTTACATGGACTTTGGAAGATGTGGACTCAATAGCTCCGATGCATTAGGAGGCTGATGGTAAAATGTGGATAATAGTGTCAGGTAGGAGATGAGTAGGACATCTCATTCCCATCTGCATTTCGATCCCCAAGTGCTTCTTAGAAAGAATGGTGCATGGCTAAAGTCCTAGGTGCTGAGTAGGCTGAGGCAAAGAGATGCTGCAAGCCAAGGAATTCAATACTAGTCCAGGCGACAGAGTGAGATTCTTTCTCAAATAACAACAGCAGCAGTAATAATGAAAAAGTAACATTGCTGCTAAAGGAGGAGGAGGAAAAGAAGGAGGAGAAGGAGGCTAAGGAGGAGAAAGAAGGGAGAAAGGAGGAGGAGAAGGGAGGAGGAGGAGGAGAAGGGGAGAGGAGGAGGAGGAGAAGGGAGGAAGGAGGAGGAGAAAGGGAGAGGAGGAGGAGGGTAAAGAAGGAAAAGAAAAAGGAAATCTATCAGTAACCCAACGATTAATCCCCCTCTTTTGCTTGTTTCCCCATAACTTTGGACATTGAATTAAAACATCCCCTTTAATAATCCCTCCAACTCTGATAATTGTGTACTCAGGGCACAATGCTTAGGTTATGAGAGCCAGAGAAGGCAAAGTTACAATCCCTACCTTTAGTCAGCTTAGAGACTTAGGGAATAGAAAAAAAACCCATCTTTTGTTTAGTGTTGTAAGATCATGAATATTCCGAGAACTGTGGGACACAAGCCCCCACCAAATACTCCGGGTTTAGTTTGTGATCAGTCGAAGTACTAAAGTTTTGATAGTGAGATAAATGGGAGCCGGAAGGTGGATGGGATGGTGTAAACAAAGAAGTGGGTTCCAGATATGACGGTTTATCAAGGGTGTACACAGAAGGTCAGTTTGGTTTGTGTGGAGGACTTACAGGAGTGGTAGGGAGAAGGGAAGTAGACTCATATATGTACTATGTATGTATGTATGTATGTATGTATGTATGTATGTATGTATGCGTGTATGAATGTGTGTCTGTTGTCTCTCTCTCTCTCTATTATCTATGTATATGGCCTATGTGTGAGTATGTACATGTGTGCACATTTACCTATGAGGTCCAGAAGTGTCAGATTCTCTGGAATTAGAGCTACAAACAGCTGTGAGCTGCCTGATATGATTGGAGGAAAATAGGGTCTTCTGCAAGAGTGGTGTGTGCTGTTAACTGCCCAGCCATCTCAGTATATAGATGGATTGTGTTAGAGCTTAAGTTTACGTGGAAAATGGAACAGGAAGCATCATTATAATGTAAGATACACCAGAAATTCATAGGAATTTTTTTTACATATTTTAAATGTTAAATTTTCTCATTAGCCCTGATACTGTGAGGCATAAGGATGTATAATATTGAAATGTTGAACTTCAGTGTGACAGTTACTTTTAAGAGTGCATGTGAATATAGTCTTGTTGATGCTCCTGTGTTCTTAATTCAGGCTCAGGTCTCATTCTCTGTTGGGGACACAGTGTTTGCACCCAATGGACATTATTAGTACCTGCAAATGTCACACATAGACCTTTCTACTTTAAAACCTTCACATAAAGTATATTTGGTTAGTACTTTTTCCAATTATAATAAATGATATGAAAAATATCTTTATGTAATATATAGGTTATATGAATTCATCAAGTAGCTTATTTTTTAATGTAAAGATATAATAATTCTCTGTAAGCTTTTGGTAGTGATACAGTAGCCAGTGTGTTTCTCTGTGGTGCAATTAGTTTTCTAGTACTAGTGATACATACTATTTTAGGATCAAATTAGGACTTATTTAAAGACATTTAATTATGTTGTGTTATAATTTGACAATGATATCAGGATGATTATTTTAAAAGTAATTTACAAATAGATTTTTAAAATTTATGAGTAAATGAAGCAATCGCCTCTAATTGTGTGTGGGTGTGCATGTGCATATCATGTCAAATGTATGAAGTTCAAAGGGTACATCCTAGTGTTATTGTTTAGCTTCCACCATATTGAGGGTTTCTTGGTGTCTATTTCTGTGTACTCAAGGCTATCTGGCTAATGAATATCTGTGGATTCTCCTGTCTCTGCTTCCTGCCTTGCTATAGAAACACAGAGATTACAGAGGAGATCTTACCTGGCTTCTTAGGGAGTCTGAAGATGTGAACGCTGGTCTTCATGTTTGTGTAGCAAGAGCTTAACCACTGATTCACCTCCCCAGCTTCACTTCATGCTCTATTAAAGAGCTTTTCACATTTTTCTTCCCATTAATTTAGCTGCATTGATTTTACTGTTTTCATGAAATCATCACCAAATGTCTTTTAATTAGCTAATGGTATAATTATGTTTTCATATCATATATGTATATCCTCTAAATACTCTTCCAAGGGCCATAGAAGTATTAAAAGACAAAGTTTGGGGTCTTTTTGATGATTAACTTCTTTAGTTCTTTATATATTTTGGATATTAGGCCTCTATTGGATGTGGAGTTAGTGAAGATTTTTCCAATCTGTAGGTTGCCGATTTGTTTTATTGACTATATCCTTTGCCTTATAGAAGCTTTCCAGTTCCATGAGGTTCCATTTATCAATTTATCAATTCTTGATCTTAGACTATGAACCACTGGAGTTCTGTTTGGGAAATTTCCCCCTGTGCCAATGAGTTCAAGGCTCTTTCCCACTTTCCCTTCTATTAGATTCAGAGTATCAGTTTTATGTTGAGGTTCTTGATCCACTTGGACTTGAGCTTTGGGAGAGAGTGGGGAGAGGGGAACTTGATCTGATATTGGATGAGGGAAAAGGACTGAAGCCCTGAGGGCCCAAGAAACAGGCAACTTCAGGAAATAGGTGGTTGGGGGGACCCTCCAGAATACACCAGAGACCTGGGAGGTAAGAGACTCTCAGGAATCAAAGGGAGGGACCTTAGATGAAATGCCCAACAGTAGGGAGAGGGAACTTAAAGACAGCGGGAAGACAGGGCATCAAGTAAGGGAGAGGGGGGCCATCCCACATTCACAACTCTGACCCATAATTGTTGCTGCCTGAAAGAATGACAGGGATGGAAATGGAGAGGAGCCTGAGGAGAAGAAGGTCCAACAACAGGCCCAAAGTGGGATCCATCTCAAGGGGAAGTCCCAAAGCCTGACACTATTACTGAGACTATGGAGTGCTCACAAAAAGGGACTTACATGACCTCACTCAGGAAGACCCAACAAGCAGCTGAAAGAGTCAGATGCAGATATTTGCACCCAACCAATGGACAGAAGCAACTGACCCCTGTTGTTGAATTAGGGAAGGCTAAAAGAAGTTGAGGAGAAGGGTAATCTTATAGAAGGAACAGCAGTCTCTATTAATCTGGACCCCTGAGATCTCTCAAACACTGGACCACCAAATAGACAGCATACACCAGCTGATATGAGGCCCCCAACATATTTACAGTAGAGGACTTCAGGGTCTGTGTTCATTCAGAGATGATGCACCTAACTCTCAAGAGACTGGAGGCCCCAGGGAGTTTAGATGTCAGGTGGGGTAAGGGTGGGGACATTCAGGAGTAGACAGAGGGTTGGGAGGAGGTGTGAGATGTGGAACAGTTGGAGGGTGGACAGTGGGGCGAATAAATAAATAAATAAATAAAATTTAAAAAGGACAAAGTTACAGCAAACTAGTTTTACAGATATTAATTGGTTTCACTGGGGATTCTAGCATTCTGTGATAGCCTGGATTAAAACTGCCTTGGATCTAGGCATGGCACCATATGCTGTAATTCATCATCTATGAGACTGAGGCAGGAGTTCAAAGCTTGCTAGAGCTACGTAGAAAGACCTTATCCTATCTCAAAAAGAAAATTCTGAATGCCCCAATCTACTACACAATGGGGAAGAGGAAGGGTTATGTTCACAACTAGAGTAAAAGAAATGGCATGCAGAACATGGAATGAAGTGCATAAACAACTGTGGTGGTTTGAATAGGTATGGCTCCCATAGACCCATGTATTTGAATGCTTGGTCCATAGGGAGTGGCACTATTAGAAGGTGTGACCTTTTGGAATAGCTGTGGCTTTTTTTTTTTTTTTTTTGCATGAGTTGTGTCACTATGGGGTCAAGCTTTGAGGTCTCTTATGTTCAAGCTTTGCCCAGTATGGTTCTCACTTATCTTCTGTTGCCTCCAGATCAAGATCTAGAACATTTAGCTCCTTCTCTAGCCCCATCCCTGCCTGCACACTGCCATGTCTCCTGCCATGTTGATAATGGAGTAAACCTGTGAAACTGTATGCCAGCCCTAATTAAATGTTTTTCATTAACTACTAGCATTTCTTTCTGCCTACTTATTCTTCTTTACTGTAGACCTGAATAAGAATGATCACTAAAATAAATTGAAATCATGTAACTTTTCTCATCGTAATGCAATAAAAGTTAAAAAAAGATGATCACTAATGACCACATGCCAGAGTCTGTATTAGGCTGCCTTAAAATTTCGTCTGCCAAAGGCATTAGTCTATTCCTTTTTTTGTTTGTTTGTTTTTTGTTTTTTTGGGTTTTTTTTTGTTTGTTTGTTTTTTGAGACAGGGTGTCTCCGTATAACCCTGGCTGTCCTGGAACTCACTCTATAGACCAGGCTGGCCTTGAACTCAGAAATCTGCCTGCCTCTGCCTCCCAAGTGCTGGGATTAAAGGCGTGTGCCACCACCACCCGGCTAGTCTATTCCTTTTAAATTTAGACTCAGGAAAGTTCATAGGAAAATGGTAGAAATTAGCCACATTCATTGTCAAAATATCACGAGAATGTTCTCCAACCCAGTGTTGATATTGTTCTCCTTACTTTAAGTTACCGTTGACAGACCAGAGTAGAACCCAGTTCTAAGTCAGTGGCGAGAGATCATCCTTGTCTGACCTGAGCATTTCTCCCTCCTCCCTACGTGATGCTAAAGAGCTTCAGGTGTTCTCAATTTTACCTTCATTACCTTCTATAGCATGGGTCCCTCAGGTCCAATTTTGGCAGATTTTGGTTTCTTTGGAGAGAAATTTAAATTGAAATTAAACTAAGTGAAGAAGAAAATAACATAACTTTACTTACAACATGATATATATACATAATATATATTATATGTATTGTATATATTATATATACTATGTTGTCTGATCAAGCAGTTGTTGTATGTTATTTAGATGAATGAATTTTTCAAATTCAATTCACATTAGAAATAGAATATTGTCTAAACCATTCTTTTTTCTTTTTTAATTAAATTAATTTATTTTTTTTTACACTCCATATTCCATCCCCTCCACCCCCATCTACTCTTTGACTGTTCCACATCCCACACCTCCTGACATCTAAACTCCCTGGGGCCTCTAGTCTCTTGAGGGTTAGGTGCATCATCTCTGAATGAACACAGACCCGGAAGTCCTCTACTGTATGTGTGTTGTAAGCCTCATATCAGCAGGTGTATGCTGCCTGTTTGGTTGGTCCAGTGTTTGAGAGATCTTGCGGGTCCAGTTTAATTGAGTTTGCTGGTCCTCCTACAGGATCGCCCTCCTCCTCAGCTTCTTTCAGCCTTTCCTAATTCAACAACAGTGTTCAGCTGTTTCTGTCCATTGGGTACAAATATCTGCATCTGACTCTTTCAGCTGCTTGTTGTGTCTTCCAGAGTGCAGTCATGGTAGGTCTGTTTTTGTGAGCTCTCCATAGCCTCAGTAATAGTGTCAGGCCTTGGGACCTCCCCTTGAGCTGGATCCTACTTTGTTGGACCTTCTTTTCCTCAGCCTCCTCTCCATTTCCATCTCTGTAATTCTTTCAGGCAGCAACAATTATGGGTCAGAGTTGTGACTGTGGGATGGCCCCCCTCTCCCTTACTTGATGCCCTGTCTTCCTGCTGGAGGTGGGCTCTATAAGTTCCCTCTCCCTGCTGTTGGGCATTTCATCTAAGGTCCCCCTCCCTTTGATTCCTGAGAGTCTCTTACCTCCCAGGTCTCTGGTGCATTCTGGAGGGTCCCCCCAACCACCTATTTCCTGAGGTTTTTCTGTTTCCATTGTTTCTGCTGGCCCTCAGGGATTCATTCCTTTTCCCTCATCCAATATCAGATCAGGTTCCCCTCTCCTCCTAGCCCCTCTCCCTCCACTTTTCCTCTCAGGTCCCTCCATCCTTCCCAACTTGTGATTGCTTTCTTCACTCTCCCAAGTAGGACTGAGGAGTCTTCACTTGGTCCCTTCAGTTTGTGGACCTTTTTAAGATCTGTGGACTGTATCTTGTGTATTCTGTACTTTTTTTGTGTGGCTAATATCCACTTATTAGTGAGTATATACCATGTATGTCCTTTTAGGTCTGAGTTACCTCACTCAGGATGATATTTTCTAGTTCCATCCACTTGCCTGCAAAACTCAGAATGCCCTCATTCTTAATAGCTGAGTAGTATTCCATTGTGTAAATGAATCACATTTTCTGTATCCATTCTTCTGTTGTGGGAGGGACATCTAGGTTGTTTCCAGCTTCTGGCTATCACAAATAGGGCTGCTATGAACATAGTGGAACACGTGACCCTGTAGCATGGTGGGGCATCTTTTGGGTATATTCCCAAGAGTGGTATAGCTGGGTTCAGGTAGATCTATTTCCAATTTTCTGAGGAACCTCTAGATTGACTTCCAGAGTGGTTGTACCAGTTTGCAATCCCACCAGCAATGGAGGAGTGTTCCTCTTTCTCTACATCCTCTCCAACACGTGTTGTCACCTGAGGTTTTGATCTTAGCCATTCTGGTTGTTGTAAGATGGAATCTCAGGGTGGTTTTGATTTGCATTTCTCTGATCACTAAGGACTTGGAACATTTCTTTAGGTGCTTCTCAGCCATTCGAGGTTCTTCAGTTGTGAATTATCGGTTTAGTTCTATATCCCATTTTTTGATTAGGTTGTTTAGTTTTTTGGTGATTAACTTCTTGAGTTCTTTATATATTTTGGATATTTGCCATCTTTGGATGTTGGGGTTAGTGATTTTTTTTCCCCAATCTGTAGGTTGCTGATTTGTCTTATTTGTCCTTTGCCTTACAGAAGCTTTCCAGGCTCATGAGGTCCCATTTATCAATTTTTGGAGTTCTGTTTAGCAAATTTCCCCCTGTGCCAATGAGTTCAAGGCTCTTTCCCACTTTCTCTTCTATTAGACTTAGTGTATCTGGTTTTATATTGAGGTCCTTGATCCACTTGGCCTTGAGCTTTCTACAAGGTGACAAATATGGGTCTATTTTCACTCTTGTACATACAGACAGCCAGGTAGACTAGCACCATTTGTTGAAGATGCTTTCTTGAAGCATGGAACCTGGGTGATACATCTGAGGTCATGAAGCATCGCTGGACACAGAAAGTGAAATGAGAAGCAGAAACTTCCTACTAAGTGTCCATCGTGATCAGACCACAGCTCTTTACTCTTGAGATTTAGCACAAGTGGGGCCATTGATAAAATCTGAAGGAATCATATTTCTTATATAAATATGCACAATAAGACACACATCTAAAATCTGGCACTCACACTTTGACTGTGAGACAAATCCTCCCAGATTCCCTTCCAAGTGTTCGTTCCTCATTTTTACTTGAGTATTTTCCAAAGTGAAACCACATTTTCTTATCACAGTAACCACCCATAGTGCCTTTATCCTTCAGACTAGCCCCTAATAACTTAGCTGTCAAACAATGGTAGGGTAACAGTGAGTCAGAGTGATGTTTGTCCCTTAAGCCACTGAGTCATTCCGAAGGCCACTTCTTAGGGAGCATTATAGTTACAGGAGCTCAGATTGGAAGGGACTGAGGACATCATCTGGTCTGCACTTTCCCCGAGGCATAACTCAGTCCTGATGACCACATACTCCATCACAGAACTGCCTCTCAAACCTTACTGCTCTGCCCTCCTTTCTTTCAGCACAGGTTGCTATTTAGTTCTTAAAAGATTCATTGCTTCCAGAAGTGGTAAATAAACTATTTAGAGCCACAGGATCTGAATTAAAATACTTTGTTTGCACATGCCAGTAATGCAAGTTGAGGCAAATTGTCTAATAACTCTGAACTTGAGTAGTCTTCATTTCCAAGGCAGAAATTATCAGAGGACTAACCAAGATCATTCTCTACAGTGGCAGAAGTTCAGTGGATAATATTAAAAACCTTCATTATATACTAAAGAATGTAGAATTACTTCCCTGACCCTATCCCACTAAACTACTCAAAAATTTCAATGATGCCACTGTTTCCCTAATACCCTGATAGTTCATTTAGGCTCTCTTAACATTTTCTCAATCTCTCCAATAAGTTTGTGCCTACAGGAACTATTGTGAGAATCTCTGTGCTCTATTGTTAAATGTAGGCTGGTTTCTTTGTATAATTCACATCAATGTTCATCATTTCAAGCATCAGGATAGCTAAACCATCTGTATATACTTGATTGACATTTCCGGGATGTAATGTCAAATGAATTCACTCATGTTTCCCTTTGAAAAATCCCTCATAAGAGTTTCCAAAAGTATTCGGATCATGAGTTCTGATTGTGTCAAAGGCTTCAAAGCTTAGACTTTAAGTCTATTTGATGTGGAGTTGGAGAGAACATTCAGTAAGAACTGGTAGTCCTCTTGCAGAGGACCTGGGTATGGTTCCCAGAACCCTCATCAAGCAATTTATGACTACCTGTAACTCTAGTTCTAGGGGACCTAATGGCCCTTTCTGGCCTCTGCAGCCATCTATACTCAGAAACATTCTCCTCTCCTCTCCTCTCCTCTCCTCTCCTCTCCTCTCCTCTCCTCTCCTCTCCTCTCCTCTCCTCTCCTCTCCTCTTCTCTTCTTTTCTCTTCTCTCTCCTCTCTCCCTCTCTTCTCTCTTCTCTCTCAATCTCTCTCTCTCTCCTCTCTCCCTGTCCCTCTTCTTTCTTCTCTCACTTTCTTTCAATCCCTTCCACCCACCTCTCTCTCACACACCATTGATTTAAAACTCTACTAGATAGCTACTGTTTCCTTGGCTTTTTCTGCTTGTAGTCATTATCAAACCAAGTCATCTTTGGAAAACACAGAAGAAAGTCCATATCCAAGCAATTAACCTCCACTGGCATATTGCTCTTCTGGAGTAGCTCTTAGGATTTCAGTTTCATTATTGCACTGTGAATAAACTCTCAGGTCCTTCAACCTCACAGCAGAGAAGTAACTCCAATGCATTACTTGCTTTCTGATCCTCTATTCTCCCTGTATGATGTCAGCTGCTTTACCCAAACCTATTTCTTTAACCAATGATTATGAACATTTATGTGGTCAGCACTTGTCTGTGGAACTTCGGATCCATATAGCTAATGTCTAGTAGGGCCCTGGGTTTCTATAATTATTTACAACCTAGTAGCATACTATAAATTCAATTTTATTAAATACTTGGAATATATATACATATATAAATAGATGAATATAGATATTTAAGGTTCTGCGTCAAATTATACTGTAATGCTTTTGCCCCCCTTCTGAAGAGGCAAAAATCATTCATATGAGTCATGTCAGAGAGTACCACAGAGATAACATCTAGAACAATTTGGTCTTCATTGTTTGGGCTCTTAAAAATGATTTTAAATTAGCTCAGAGAAGAAACATCCCAGATGATTGGTAAGAGCTGGCTGCTGGTCAGGCATGATGCTAAGCAGACATATCAGCAAAGAGGCTGAAGATCCATTGTCTCTGGGGTAGAGTGGTCAGTAGAGCAATCAGATCCTATCTGTTTTCACAATCTCTTCTTGCTTCCTGATTGTAATAATATATCATTTGCTAAGTAACCATGTCTAAAAATGAATTCCATAACATCACATGCAGATTTTTCAAATTGAACTTGCCTTTTTTATTAGATTAACATTAAAAATAAACACCCATGCTAAACTTTTATCTTCAACATCAATTTCCAGACAAGTGTTAAGTGAAAATGAGAAAGGTTGACAACACACACTAAAACTGATGATTTAAATACAAAATAAGAATTGGTATGTAATACATTATTCTTCAAAGAAAAGGGAGGAGAATGCCTCACATATCAACAGGATTTAAAATATTAAAATAAGGATGCAGAATTGACTACAAGATAATGTTTGGAAAGGGATCTAAACACATAAAAATGGAGAATATCAATTTCAACATATTTAAATCAATAGATGGTATATCTAATAGATAAATTTAATGCTGAGAGTAGTGGCTTTTAGATACCTACTTCATACTTTTTTATAAAGCAATACAAGGAGACCAATACAACACAAAGCACTCCATCAATGAAAGGGAATCACATTGCCAAAGCCATGCTATAGAAATAGAGGAGAAACCCAGACTATTAACTTTTTCATATCCAGCATCTTACATGCTTTAGGGTCTGTACACAGTCGGAGACACTTCAGCCACAAGAATGAGTGTGGTATTATATAAAATAAAATCAAAGTTAGTTTCAAAGAATTATAGTATGATTCTTGACTGACATGAATTCATTGAGTGGAAAGAACAAAGTTTGAAGTTATGGGGATGCAGAGAGTCAGTTTACCAGGTAAAATCAGCGTATAGGAACTCTAAGGTAAGCAGTCTTTATTTTCATATGATAACAGCATCTGTCACAAGTATGCTGCAGCCTCAGGACCACATCTCTCTCATTGTGAGTTTTCACTCTCTCTCTCTTTCTGTCTTTCTCTTAACTAATTAATTAACTTTACATCCCAATTGTAGTGACCCCTCCCTTCTCTCCTTTTAACTCCTCTCTCTTTCCTCCCCTCTTCCCTCTTCCCTCTCCCTTTTTCCTCAGAGAAGAGGAGACCTCCCATGGATATTAATCCACCATGGCAGCATTTGCTAGCATTTTCTAGAAGCTTGCTCTATTGACTTTTGGTTTTGGTTTGCTCTAGTTTTTCTCTGCTCTGTTCACATTCCTTTCTCTAGAATGGGAATATTTAAACATTTATATGTTAGAAGTGTGTGTATGCTAGCTCTTGGGTGGCAGAGGCTGTGCTTCATTCATGTATTTCTGCAGTTTAGTTTCTCCTAATACATAATACCTGTTGTGCTACTAAGTTTGACTGGATTAATCGTTTAACAAACAAGTAAATGAGCAATATATATGTCAATCAAAGAGTGAGAATGTAAAAGCCGATGAATCTGAATGATGCTAAATTTATCCAATAAGAATAGATAAAAACGACTAGCCTAGCTTTTCCTCTTAAAGCAGTTATCCGAAGCTCAAAAATCAGATCAGTTAGCTAGATAAGCCATAAGTCATCTTGTGGTCTGCACAGAAATTCCTAAAACATCTCCTTGAAATGATTGGAGTCTAGTTTTTTGATTGGAGTCTCTGCACTCAGAGAATAGAGTTGACCATTGTCCAACAGCATGTCTTATCGATAAGTCATGGTTTTGATGACATGGCTGTTTAGAAAGGATCACAATTACAAATCCTTTCATCTTCTAAAATTACCTTTAATTGATGTTTTTGTTTCCTCTTTTCTCTAATCGAGGTTTTTAGAACAATGGCTAGAATGACAACATAAAAGCATTCCAAGTGACCTTGAAGTAAATAGTCTCTATAATCCATAGAAATCTTGATGAAACTGCCACCACTCTATCAGGATCATTTTAAGAGTATTTTTCCAATTATGGGTAAGGAATCAAATAAATGCAATATTCTAGTCCTGTATGATCACAATCATGAGGGTGTGAGTCTATGGTTTTAAAATTTATTTATTTATTTATTTATTTATTTATTTGGACAGTTTCTTTATTTACATTTCAAATGTTATCCTCTTTCCCGGTTCCCTCCTCCCAGAAACCCTCTGTTCCATCCTACCTCTCCCTGATTCAATGAGGGTGCCCCTCCACTCACCCACCCATTCTTACCTCTCTGCCCTCGATTGCCATACACTGGGGCATCTATCGAGCCTTCAAAGGACCAGGGACCTCTCCTCCTATTTTGATGCATGACAAGGCCATCCTCTACTACATATGCAGCTGGAGCCATGTGTATTCCTTGGTTGATGGATTAGTACCTGGGAGTTTTAGGGGATCTGGTTGGTTGATATTGTTGTTGTTCCTATGGGGTTACAAACCCCTTCAACTCCTTCAGTCTCTTCTCTAACTCATCTGTTGGGGACCCCGGGCTCAATGGTTGGCTGGGAGCATCTGCCTCTGTATTTGTAAGGCACTGGCAGGGCCTCTCAGGAGACAGCTATATCAGGCTCCTTTCAACATGCACTTCTTGGCATCTACAATAGTGTCTGGGTTTGGTAACTGTGTATGGGATGGATCCCCAGGTGGGATAGTCTCTGGATGGCCTTGTCATCCAGATCTTTCACTTGCTTGCTTACAGTCACACCAATGTACGTAATATTATTTGTGATAATTGTGAAGGGTGTCATTTCCCTAACTTCTATCTCAGCCAGTTTATCCTTCAAGTAGAGAAAGGCTACTGATTTGTTTGAGTTCATTTTATATCCAGTCACTTTGCTGAAGTTGTTTATCAGCTTTATGAGTTCTCTGGTGGAATATTTGGGGTCATTTAAGTATAGGATCAGATAATCTTCAAATAGTGATATTTTGACTTCTTTATTTTGAATTTATATTGAATAGATAGGGAGAAAGTGGACAGCCTTGTGTAGTATATGATTTTAGTGGGATTCCTTCAAGTTTCTTTTCATTTAGTTTGATGTTGGCTTTTAAAATCTCTTAAGCAAAGTTTTGTTCGTTACAACTTTCTAAAACCCTGTCTTTATAGCTCAGCCTGGGTTTGTAACTTTGTATTTCTTTTTGATTGAAACAGGGTCTCATAGTTTCATTATGCAGAACTGGAAGACTGTCAGCCATTAAACAGCTCTTCCTTCCCATTTCTCCAAGCCCTGAGCAAACACTATTTCACTTTTTTTTTTTTGACTATTTTAAGAATCAGACACTAGTTGAATAACACAACATTTTTTTTATTCTTTTGATTTCTGACACCATATTTTACATAATCTCCTCAAGTTTCCTTCACATGTTACAATTCCCTTATTTTTAATGGTAAAAGAGGATCCATTGCATATATATGACACACACCATCTCCCCATTCATCCATAGGCATTGAGGTTTTTCCATGGCAATGTTCATCATGGATATTCTGTTCTTTACTTTCCGTGGCTATCTTTGGATGGAGAAGAACTGCCATGAACATCTGTGTACAATACATGCCTTCTAATATAACATGCATGCCATCCTTAAGGGTCAGTCATATCTCTTGATTCTTCAGGAAAATGATGTTTCAAAGTAAGGGCTAGAGAGATGGCTCAGCAGTTAAGAGCACTGACTGCTCTTCCGAAGGTCCTGAGTTCGATTCCCAGTAACCACATGGTGTCTCACTACCATCTGTAATGAGATCTGACGCCCTCTTTTGGCGTGTCCAAGGACAGCTACAGTGTACTTAATTATAATAAATAAATTAACTCTTTTTTTTATGTGATTGTGGATTTTATTTTGGTGTGTATTTAGTTCTAATGTAATTAAAAACTACATTTACATTATGTTCTGCATTTTAAAATAAGAATTAAACTTAAATAGCTGGGGAAAGGAATTAAAAAGAAACACACAGTGTCTGTTTATCTTTCTCTGCCCATCATAGAACTAGGGATCAAATACTCTATCAGCATGTCAGAACAAATTAACTCTTTAAAAAAACAAAATAAAACTAAAGGGGTATTCTGAGTGTTAAGAAAGGGTAGAGTTAATGAGTGGTGATTAAAACAACTTAACACTTATTATAGTCCACAGATGTGCTTCAGAACTTTCTGTCAGACTGGTCCTTAGCAACATCTGTTTTTTTGTTTTTTTGTTTGTTTGTTTGTTTGTTTTTTAACTAGTGAGACCCCTAAACCCTAATCTATATTTTTAAATTATCATGCTTGTATGCAATGCCTCATGATTACACCCACAACCATGGCCCAACTACCTCCATTCCATTTCCACCAACCCTTTCCTTCTGTCTAGTTAGTCCCTTCTGCCTCTTGTGTCTCTCCTTTTCTTTCATTTTTTTGCTTTTGTTTCTAGGCTCCATGCAGGAAACCACAGTTTCTGTGGGTTCATGATGCGATGGCCATGCTGTATCCAGAGATGGTACCTTGCCACACTCCACCGATGTGAACAGCAGCAGTACCAATAGACTTCTTAGGTAACATATTTAACTGTGGAATTGGACTGGTGAATTTGGAATGCTGTGGGGGGGAGGTCTTTAGCACACTATATTAGTAATGAGAATAATAAATTTTAACTCCACTCAAACACATTTACAAAATATTTTTAATGCTCTAATTACCCTACACTTTCTATACACTGTATTTAAATTTTGTTCCTGGTGATAATTTTTAAATCAAAATGGGCCATTGAAACAAGATGATCAAGATGGACTAGCAAGTCATCCAAATTTCAGGACACTTTTCTGTGCTCTGTGCCACAGTAGCAATTTGTGATCAAATTTCCTCTTCATTGAGCTGAATAATAAAATTGACACACAAACTCATGATGATTCTTTTGCCTAAATCCGGTTCTGCTGTTGCTTTGCAACCATTTCTGGCATATGAAGTGAGAACTGGCTGAAGCAATATGAAAACCCTCCCCATGGAGTGGAGCCCCATCACTATGAGAAAGTGAAGGCCAAGTCAATATTCCCTCTGTTTTATTGAATCTGGAAGCAGGAAGAGCTATTTCTGTCCCTGGGTTGATCTGTGGGTTGGTTTGGTAAGCCACATCTTTGCGTCAACTGTTGACCAAGATTTAGACAGGCTCTGGAGGCCACCCAGCCCTCTTCAGAGCACAACATGGGTGCTGGCCCTGATATGGCCAGTGAACCAGTGGAAAGGTCACTTTGCTGAGAAACCAAAAGCAAACTGAGATTTCTGCAGCTACAGGGCCCCAGTAAGGCCCTGGGGAAAAAGCCCTCCTGCAGACAAGCTCCTGCTTAATACCTAGAGTGTTTGATTCCTAGCAAAGTTAAGCTTGCTTCTCGGCAAGCCCCGGTTGGCAGATGTACACACCTCAGTTCTAAACACTAGTATCCGTGCTCTCAACCATGCTATTTTGATGCATTCCCGGCAGTGAGGCTGACGGCTCCACTGGGCCTTGATTCAGAAGGGAGATAGATCTCTGTTTTGTTCTGAAGGAGCTCACAACTTAAAGGAGGTAGCAATAATGACTTGAAGGAAATTGTGTCAGCCCTTGGTTGTATATTCAGATATCTGTGTGTGCACATAGGTTTCTCTGGTCTCTGGCTCTCAGCGAGTCCAAGGCTTTGTACTTCTGATTGATAGATATTCTTGTCTTAATTACAGCCAGACAATGCATTTGAAACTTAGAAATGTAGACCTGCGTCCCAGTGACAATGTTATAGGGAAGGACCCTGGGCATTCACTGTTACTCTGTAAGGCTAAGTCACTGACAAGGAATACTGCTTCCTAACAATGGAAAGTCAATCTATATTATGTTGTAGTCATTTGACTTTAAGGAAATGTTTTGCTCCTTTTAATGTAGACTGCATGGATGAGCCATTTACAAACACATAGTGATAATTGACAATGGTTTTCATGTTTATTCATGCTAATGTATAAGGAATTGGACTCCTACCTGGATATTATCCATTGAGAAACAACATCTCTTATTGAGCCCCGATGCTGATACTACACTGAATGTCAGGGAGTGCAAAATGTACGTGATAATTTTGCTTGTTTCATTGTGACTTCTTATAAATAGCCATTGCTCCCAGGGGAACATGAGTTTACCTTTCCACCCACATAACTGAATGAACTGACAGCATCTACACAATATTGCTTTGGCTGTAAATTAGTCACATTATAAAATTCAAACATATTTTCTAGTTACTAACAACTTAAGAGAGCTGGGCGGTGGTGGCACACGCCTTTAATCCCAGCACTTGGGAGGCAGAGGCAGGCAGATTTCTGAGTTCGAGGCCAGCCTGGTCTACAGAGTGAGTTCCAGGACAGCCAGGGCTACACAGAGAAACCCTGTCTTGAAAAACAAACAAATAAACAAACAAACAAACAAAAACCAAGTTAACAGTTTTGTCCCATTGTATTAAATAATGTTCAACTATAGCACAATTCTCACTTTTATTTCATTTTAAAAACCATGATATGTAACATTTACAAAAAAATAGGATTACTAAAGTTGGGCAAGGTGGGGCAGACCTTAATCTCAGTACTCAGGAGGCAGAAGAATTGTGAGTTCAAAGCCATCATGGGATGCATGGTGAGGGTTGTGTCTCAAACACATACATAGGTGGATGTGTGCATTTGTGTGTGCATCCGTGTGTATGTGCGTGGCTGGGTGTGTGTACATGTTTATTATAATAGACTCTGCATGCAGTCAATCATTTGTCTCAAATACTATTTACAATTTTATTCTCCCTTTCAGTTATATTCTTAGGCCAGCACTGCGCTAAGACCTGAGATCTAAGGAGGGAATGTCTACCATTCTAGTCCATTTATCATAAGCCTTTATTTAGCCTTAAAACCTATGCATATTTCAGATTCACTCATGGTGGTAAGACCTCCCCTTCCCCTGATACTGTCCCTTCCTGTCTATCTCATCCTTCCTTAGTCTCCTTGTTTTCTCTTCACATGCTTGAAACTACTCATCTCTGCTCCAATAACCCCCACCCACATTTATAAAGCTATGAGTAGAATTTCTTTATGTGTCTAAGTATAGTGACAGGGGAGATATTTTTGAGGTAAAAAACAAGACCACGACAATTATTTCATTAGCACTCAATCATAAGCTTACACTGAAGAGCAACTTTTGCTTCAGAGTCTATAATTTTTAGCACACAGTTAAATACAGCCTAAATGGGTAAATTTGCCTTGTGTCATACGCCAAATGGAGTCTAAGAGACAAAGAGAAATCTGAGGGATCTATATGAGCCTCCTACCACTGCAACAAATGAGGCAGGCATATCTCAGGCAGAAAACTCAAGTGAACGAACCCATAATGCCACAGAGAGGAGAAAAGCGAAGGCAAAAGGAACAACATTATGAAACTGGGCGAGCGTCCAAGGAAGAGACACACAAGAAGCACAATTGTATGTGCAAGAATGAGAGAGGCTGACTTACGAAAAGGATTGTGTCTTGCAGTGGACTTGCAATCACACAGGTGAAAGAGACAGACCAGAAAAATGTTCTCCTAATAACCAGGGAGAGAAAGCTGGTAGCAGAAGGCAGATGCCTCTAAATGCGTCCTTCCCTCTTTTTTTTTTTTTCAAAATAAAAAAAAAAAAAAAAAAAAAAAGAGTGCAAGTGCTATTTGACAGGCTACTGTTTGAGTTGACTATACCAAACTCGTAAGCTGCAGACACAAGTAATGGGGTATGTTTTCTTCTCATATGTAAAAGTAATGGAGTGTGTACTTCTAACCTTAGTAATTTGTGGATATGATTATACAATTCTTGGGCCCCATCTCTAATCTACTCTGCAAGATAGAAAATCTGTTTCCATATCCAGAAAGAGTATATGCTATTATCAACATGAATGTGGCATGTAAGGCATGTAATAGTGTTTGTAGTAATATATTGTATATTATATTAATGAAAAAATTAATAGCAGGCAAGATAAAACCTTATTGAGTAGCACGGATCAATTCATGTTAATTGTTATAGAACTACTTAAAAGCTAAATACTTGAAATACGCCACTCCAAGACTTACAAATGTAAATATCGTCAAGGTATCCATGAACATAAGAAATCAGTTTACCATAGTAATAACTAGGTATCAAGGGAATTAATTCTTCTCACTAACCCATGGTGGCCGAAACTGGCAAATGCTACAGACTTACTAGGGAACAGCCATCTTCATCCAATACGTACACTAATTTGTGAGTGAAGAAGGACTGTAGCCAGACCTCATAAAATATACAGCCCAGAGAAAGTGAAAACTACCTTTGTGTTATTTATTTTCTCCTTTCTTTTGCCCCCCTTCCCCATCCTCTTTTTCTGAAACTTCTATTTAACAGACATGAGATTTTTATTCATTTTTCTGCAACCAGTGTTAAAACCTCTGACTCAAGCCCATTGTTTTAGAACATTTGCTTGATTTTTGACAGAACCTTTTATTAAATTTTACTTATTCATTGAACCTATTTGTGTGTGTGTGTGTGTGTGTGTGTGTGTGTGTGTGTGTGTGTG
>JADRCD010170823.1:0-29453 GCA_019843815.1 Montemys delectorum
GATAAATGCAGCCTGTGTCAAGTTGACACACAAAACTAGCCAGTACAGGGGGCAATCTCCACAGTAGAGGATGTCCATATTAAAATCCAAAGCATTAAATGCTTATGAAAATTAATTCACCAAAGCCTGCATTGATGAGTTTGCAAATGATTATAATGGTTAACATTGGTAAAACTTTTGAACAATAATTGGAAATGATTTGAGGATATTTGTGATAATACAGGATAGTTAATCCGTACAAGCACATGCATTACATGCTAAAATGTTAGTTGATGGTTGGGGCCCTAGGATGGGATTTTAAGACATTTGGAGGAGTTTTTGTCTTGCTAGGAATGGGGGGAGTTGAAAGTAGCTGAAACAAAGTTCTAAATACTAAGAAAAACAGAGAGATAGGAATTAGCAAGAATAAGGCATACTGCAAGAACAAAATTATTGGTCCATAAATTCTGGATTTTCAGACTTGGTAGGAGAAGAGGGATTTGTTGACACAAAAGGAAAGGTGGATGTGAGCATGATTGTTAGGAAAAGGTATGAAAGCTTTTCCTCAGTCACTTAAAGCAGGCAGCTAGGAAGCCCTTGTTAGGATACCACTTTGTCAACTGTTGCTCATTTCTCTTTCTCCTTCTTTCCCACTGGGCTTCTCAAGAGTAGGAAATGTCCATGTTTTATTTATCTTTATTAACCCAGCACCTCATGTAGAAGGGAAACCTAGTATTTCATATAGTGAGGGAAAGAAGGGGGACTTAAAGTTTCAGTTTTGGGAGTCTGGGAAGATGGCTCAGTGGGTAAGAGTGCTTGCCACACAAGCATGACACCTGCCCAAGTTGAGATCTCTACTATCTACATGGAAAAAGCTAAGGAATGAGTACCTGTGGCTGCAGCACAGGTGGTGGAGACAGGAGGATCTCTGGAACTTAATAGCCAGCCAACCTAACTAAAAAACAGTGACCTCCAAGTTTAGTGACATCTCCCTCTGGCTTTATATGTTCATGCATAGACACATATACACACATATCAAGTAATACTTTTTGAGTTTCTATATGAGAATATTGGAGGCTATTTCCGAATAAACTACAGTGTGTGTAAATGGAGACAGTGATTCTTTTTTTTTTTTAAGATTTATTTATTATTAAAAATAAGTACACTGTAGCTGTCTTCAGACAGCACCAGAAGAGGGCATCAGATCTCATTAAGGGTGGTTGTGAGCCACCATGTGGTTGCTGGGATTTGAACTCAGGGTCTTTGGAAGGGTAGTCAGTGCTCTTACCCACTGAGCCATCTCTCTAGCCCAAGACAGTAATTCTTTTGTAAGGTAGACCAACATTGAAGAATGGCTGGGAAGGAATGAGTGGATAGTGTGATGTTGAGATTGATAAGTTAGATAATGAAAATTTGATTTTTTTTTTTTTTTTTTTTTTTTTTTGGTTTTTCGAGACAGGGTTTCTCTGTGTAGCCCTGGCTGTCCTGGTTCTCACTCTGTAGACCAGGCTGGCCTCGAACTCAAAAATCCACCTGCCTCTGCCTCCCAAGAGCTGGGATTAAAGGTGTGCGCCCGGCGAAAATTTGATTTCTGTAGTATAGAATCAATGCTGATCCTGAGTAGGGAATCAACTTATACCATCTGTACCACTTGGACTTAAATCCATAAGGAACCAAAGTAGATTCTGGAGCTGATTAATGGATACAAACTTCTAGGATGGAGCTATCTAGGACTACACAGAGAAAATAAAGATCTGTGGGCTGTAGATATCTCAGCAGTTAATAATCTGAGTTGCTCTTCTAGAGGACATAGGTTCAGTTGCTAACACACCCACACATACCTGCTCACAACCACCTGTAGTTCTAGTTTAAGGTATCAGATGTCCTCTTCTAGCCTCTGTAGGCATCTGGCCACACAGGGAAGGCATATGCACAAACATAAATAAAAATAAGTTTTAAAGAAAAGAAAAGCACCTTTCCTGCCCCCGCTAAAGCACGAGGCAAAGTATAGCAAGCTCTGTGAACAATTTGAAGCAACCCCACATCCCCATGCCTAGGATTAAAACGAAAGCACATTCTTATGATATTTCTGTATTTTTTAAAGAAACCAAAATTCCAGAATTCTCACTACACTGTATACTTGCTGTGCCTGCCATAAATGGGTAAGCAGAAACTATGGAAACATCACTTAGTTCTCTATTGAATTGTGTAATGTCCCTGATTCTGTTACCTCACTATCTTGTGACTCTATATCTCCATTCTCACTCTTACTATTCAACTGTCTTCTGGATTGTTGTGGTAAGAGCCCAGTTAATACTCCTGAACTCACTTAATATATTCTGAACTCAAAGTCAATCCTACCATTGACTGTTCAGTGTACCTCACTAACTTTCAGCCTCCAGAAGATAGAGTTACTTTTAAGGCACTTGATGGGTCTATAGTCTCCTTTTTTCACACTGAGGTATTGGAGGGTAAAATGGGCCTATTTTATATGCTTCTATGTAGTACGCTTATCTAAATTTTAAAAATGGAACTGTTTGTCCATATGTCTTTGAGTGTCTACCACCTGTGTTTTTTTTTCATTCATTAAGCCTGTTGGATGTAAGAATATGTCATTTAAGCCTCACAAGAACCTCATAAACAAGTGTTACTCTTATATTTGATGTGATTAGATGAAAAAAGTTTAGAACAAATAGGAACCCAGAGCAGTCCAACTCTAACCTCTAGAGCCTTAGATTACAAGCTTTACTTAGGAGCAGCAACAAGCAGGAAAAAAAAAAAAAAAAAAGGTAAAAAGAAACAACCAACAAACCTCAAAATCAACTCATCAACTCAAACTTTCTTGGGTTTTTGTTGTTGTTGTTTGTTTATTTGTTTGGCTTAGCTTGGTTTGGTTTTTTTGAAACAGGATTTTTCTGTGTAGCACTGACTGTCCTGGAACTCATTTTGTAGACCAGGCTGGCCTCAGACTACAGAGATCCGCCTGCCTTTGCCTCCCAAGTGCTGGGATGAAATAACTTGGCAAGCTGTCTTGTTTTTACACTAGGAACGAGCTGTGCATGCACATGCCTGAGTGTAGATGCTAAGCACTCTTGCATTGGTACAATCCTTTCAGTTTTCCAAACGCCCAGTCTGTTTGTTAGGTCCTACCTAAGGAACACAGTCAGGCAGCACTCTAGCCGTGGCAGCACACTTTTGAGTAAACAGCTCAGTGAGAGAACCCAGGACAGATATGCTGGGCTCTGATTCCCACAGCTGTCATTCCTTTGTCCTAGAGAACCTGGTGGCTTAGCAACCTCAGAGGCAAATGTTATACACACATTGCTTCATGATTGAGTAGTTCTGCTGGAATCTGGTACAGTGTTTGAGTTCTGTTTGCTTTATAGTAAAGAAGTTGCCTTGCTGGACCCTGGATTGCTGAAACTGGAGATCTGTCCTTCCTTGTCAGCAGGTAAAATTTGATACTTGAAGAATATTCAGTATTGAAATATCTGTATATCTGTATTCAGGCTCACTCACTGAATTCATTGGAACGGGAAGCTTTTTGCTTAGCATCTGCTAAACAAATGTCACAGAGTTTGTCAGTTTTCTTTCATTAACTGATAAGTTGACAAATCATATTTTGAGATATGTTCTATTTTAGTTATTCAATGTATAACTTTGTTATGCATTCTCTACAAGATAGACAGTTGACCTCTGGAGTCTTCCAGACTTACTTCGAAATTGAATTAATATGTTTAACTTTATCTTATATATCACATTGTCAATTCTTTTTATATCATATAGTACAATTATTTTGGTAGTAACCAGGAAGTTACTTGAGTACTTCTGAATTCTGGGATTTATGGAACAGTCTTTGGTTGTTTTGTTTAAAGTTTATGTGGTTGAATGTTGTTTCTCTTCAGCAAAGGAGCCTCCGCATGACCCTAAAGTGGCAACCATCTCCTTAGAAGCTACTGAGGAGACTGTTGTAAGTGAAAACCTAGAAGACCTCAGTGAACAAGTACGAGCTTCACACTCAGACACAAAGGTACCAGAGAAGCATTTGTGTGACCCCATGTCTTGGTCTTAGGTAGTAGTAATGCAGAAGCCCATTTCAACAGTGCTGTGAGGAGACAGATAAATTATTCTTACTGAGAAGGAGTACCACATCATTGGCCAGATGACAGGTGTCTTGGTGGTCTATGTAAACACAATATAAATAGGGATTCCTGAGAATTAGAATGTGCTGTGTAATTATATGAGCTTCTTCATACCCTAAAGTTACCATACGTTTACATGATCTTCCCTGAAAGTTTTGAATATGGTAGCAGCCATGGTCCATGAATGTGAGCATCAGTTATGTATCCACAGATGTAGAAGCAACAGGAATTGTAGGTAAGCTTAACTTGATGTTGGAACTACTGCTTATACCTAATAAGGGAAAAGTCTCTGATATCAGACTGTTTGTTTAAATTTTCTGCCCAGGGCAGGACATGAAGCTCAATGGAAAGTGTTAGCCTAGCACTTGCAAGGCCCTGAGTTCATTCCCAGCTCGTTCTACCTGATAATGTTGGTGATTCTCTGCCCCCTTTTTATAATATAATTGATTCCTAAGCAACTCTTTCACATTCTTTCCCCCTTGAATTGCTCTTCACTCATCTGCACAGCTAGCAACCTTGTTTGCTACTTCACCAAGGAACTGAAATAAGTGGAAGAGACCGTTGTAAGCTCCCACCAGTACATTAGACCACCTGCCTGAAGCTCCTAGAACTCCAGCTTGTCTTCTGGTGCAGAGCATCACCCCTCCAGTGATGCCCCACTGCTGATAAATCTGTCTTCATTTTCATTTTCATCTTCCACTTTCTCTGCAGCTTTTTTTCATGTGGTTTACATTGCTTTTGTCTGCCACTTCCCAGATTTGGGATTTTTAAAGTTTTTTTTTCTAGTCTCCCTGCCTAGATGTGCTCTTTTGAATTGTTCCAAGTTTATTCCATAAAAAGATGAGCTAACTCCCTCACATGTCTATTTGTAGCTCAGATGCCTCCAAAATACAGACCTTTGTCTCACCACCTGCTTGCTCACTTGGATGTCCAATTAGGCATTTAAAATTTAACACGTCTAAAAACAAAAACCCCTCAGTTACACATTCCCCTGCCACTATGAACCAGCTTCCGTCACAATCCCCATCTGTGTTAATGACAACACCATTTTTCTCAGTTATTCAGTCTCAAAATTTTAGCTTTCTTACTAATATTTTATCCTCACCTCATAAGGTTTTACCTTCATACGGTAAAGAAATGGTGTCTAGAAATGGCCTGTTCTTTATCTAGTAGCACACTGGTCTGTCTTATATACTATATGTAGACAATAGTCTATATTGTGTACTGTGCAAATGATTACAGTAGCCCCCTAACAGACCTGTCTCTGACCTTTCCCTCTTCCAAAGCATTCTCAGTTCAATATAGGTTTTCCTTGTGTTGTCATTTCTTCTGCCTCAGACTCTCCAAAAGCTTTTACTGTTGTTCATAGCCAAACCCCACAGTCCTTCAGATGACTCACAAGGCTCTGTGTCTGCCCTGAACCCCTCACTTCATCACCTCTGATTTCCTCTGCTTCCATTTGTACTTATCTCTGACCATTCTAGCTAGCTTGTTTGTGAGACAGGCCAGGCTTTTTTTCTGCTCCAAGGCCTTATCCAGGCAGTCTTATCTGCCTGGGATATTCCACAGAAAATGGTATAGCCACTGCTCCTATTTCTTTCAGATTTAGTTATACTGATATTCTCAGGGAGAGCTTCTCTAACCACAAGGTGAAATGCAGTGTTCTCCCTTATTTCATATCCACCTTCCTTCTGGTATCATGACCTGGCATATACCACAGGTGGAGTATCCCTATTGGAAATGTTCCAATCCAGAAATATTTTAGATGTCAGATTTTTAGAGCGTTTTATTTTTTGTTTTTTGTTTTTGTTGTTTTAAAGATTTATTTATTTCATGTAAGTACACTGTCGCTGTTTTCATACACACCAGAAGAGGGCATCAGATTCCCATTATAGATAGTTGTGAGCCACCATGTGGTTGCTGGGAATTGAACTCAAAACCTCTGGAAGAGCAGTCATTTCTCCTAACTGCTGAGCCATCTCTCCAGCCTGATTTCAGAGTTTTTAATATTATAATTTGGGGTGGGTTTTGTTTTGAAATAGTGTCTTTGTAGTTCAGCTCACCTCAGATTTGGCAGTCATCTTAGCCTCTGGGCTTGTACCACCATGCAGAGAATCTTGGAATGTTTATATAATAAGAAATTTAAAGTCTGAAATGTTCCCAAAATATTGGAACATCACAAAGTTTCAAGCTTCACAGTGTTTTAAAGTTAGATTTTCAGATTATGTATGCCTGCCAGATTTATGTATTTACTTTGTCTTTGTCTCCTCTTACTAGGAAAAAGCCCTATGAAAATAAGAATTTTCTGTCCATTTTGTGTAATGCTTGAAAGTCTAGCTTAAAGAGCAGTGGCTGATAATTGATGAGTGAATAGGGACTGTGAGTACTGGAAGTGTGCTAGAGAAAGAAAAGGTTCATCAACACATATTGTCATTATTAAAAGTTAAATTTAAACTGTTAAACACTTAGCAGGGATTGTCATAGACTATCCATATGATGTAATGAGATGTTTGGAATTCCCCAAGACTGCCCTAAAGGGTCAGTGATATGACACAAGAACTCACAGAGGTTAGTAAAGCTATTAGACCCATGGTTTCATTGACAGCAGTAAAAGAATAAGTCAGAAGGGGAAGAAACACCCAGGGCAGAGTCCACAGCACAGTCCTCCTAGAAAAAGTTTGCAGCATAGCACAGGAATTCTTATAGGGCAAGACATTTGAAGATCTTAGAGGTTACCTTCCAGAATCAGGGCCAGGAGCAATCTTTTAAATGAAGCATGTGGATAACCCAGACTTGCTGAGTTAACCTTTACCGTATGTGAGATTTGTACTATGATTTTCTTTTACAAATGAGGGCACCAAGTCAGGGTGTTAGTGACCTTTTCTGAGGTGACATGTGACAGTCCCACAACTCTGGCAAGAGCAAACTTATTCTTTTTAAGGGCCCAGATGGTATTCGATGACTTCGTGGACATTGGATTAGTGTAGCAGCCATTTAACTGCTACAGTAACACAGAAGAAGCCATAGGCATTGTGGGTATTGCTGTGTTCGCAGACCACTTTACTTACAAAGAAAGGCAGCTACAAGCAGTTGACTCCTGCCCTTCCTCTAAATCATTGACATCTAGGCTGGGGAACTGTTAGGTCCCGATAATCTTCAAAGAAGCAACTTTTATTATCTCTTTTGCTTTTTTGTTACCATTTCACTCTGGTTTATATTTTCCCCTTTCTTTGGCTTACTTTGGATTTAATGTGCTATTTTACAGTTTCTTAAAGATTTCTTTCTTTTTACTTAATTTTATGAATTCATTTATGCATGTCTATAAGGTATAATATGTCCATGTCTGATCCCTATGGAGGCTAGAAGAAAGCATTGGATCCCCTGATAACAGTGAAAGAATTGTGAAGGAAGTACACAGCAACATGAGAAAGGAAAGAGACTCAGGGCACAGTTGAACTATGACCTGCCATGTGTACACTGGGAGCTGAGCCCAGGTCTTCTGCAAGAGCAACAAATGTTCCTAACTACTGAGCCATCTCCCTTTTATAGTTCGTTTTAATACATTTATTTAGTTAGTTATTTTTCAAGACAAGGTTTCTCTGTGTGGCCCTGGCTGTCCTGGAACTTATACTGTAGACCAGGCTGGCCTCGAACTCAGAGATCACCTACCTCAACCACCAGAGTACTGAGATTAAAGGTGTGTGCCACCATGGCCTGGCCTCTTTTGTAGTTTCTTAAAGTTATAGCTGAGGCTACTGATTTAAAACATTATCTAATGATTAATATATTTATCACTGCCAATTCACACATCCTACCTTTAAAAAAAAATAATTGTGACCTACCAGCAGTGCTAAGAAAATATATAGAATATGCCCTTTACTTCTCCTGGTGGTCACACTGCAGAACCTGGGGAGTCTACTGAAGTCCTATTCAGGAAGCCCTTGCCTTTGTCTGTCCATGTGCAATAATACAGTTGAGCTACAGAACATCCCTCACACCAAAACTCACCAAATATGTCCTTCATATTAACCCCTTACAGCCAATCCTACTTCTTTCCTGCCTCCTATCCCTCCCTAACCCTTAACAAATACTGTTTTCATTTCTACAATTTTGTCATTTCAAGGATGTTATACAAATGAAATCATAAAGTTTATAATCACCTCAAATTGAGGATTATTTATTCAACTTGTTTTGATACATCTGTAATTTGATATTTTGCTCCTTAGTAGTGTTCCACAGTATAGGTGTACCACAGTTGGTGAACTCTCCATTTGCTGATGGACATCTGGATGGCTTTCAGTTTGAGATATTACAAATCTGCTGGCTACAGACATCCCTGGTTTTGTGTACACCTAAGTCTTCATTTCTTTGGGATAAGTGGGCTGTATTTGCTGAGCTGTGTAGTTCTGCTACCTTATTTCCCTGCAGTAAATAGGACATTTGAAATCTGTGTTTAGAATTTTTAGTCTTAGCTAGGCTGTTGGGAGTCTCCCTCTCATAGGTGTTCATTGTAGTTTGAATGATAATGGCTCATAGACCCATCTACTTGGATGCTTAGGCCCCAGATAGTGAATTGTTGGGAAGGATTAGGAGGTGTGGCCTTGTTGGAATAGGTGTGGACTTGTTTGGAGATGTGTTGTTGGGAGTGGGTTTTGAGGTTTTTCTTTTCTTTTCTTTTCTTTTTTTTAAGATTTATTTATTTATTTCATGTATGTGAGTACACTGTCCCTGTCTTCAGACACACCAGAAGAGGGCATCAGATCCCTACTATAGATGGTTGTGAGCCACCATGTGGTTGCTAGGAATTGAACTCAGGACCTCTGGAAGAGCAGTCAGTTCTCTTAACCTCTGATCCATCTTTCCAGCTTGGTTTTGAGGTTTCAAAAGCCCACACAAGGCCCAGTCTCTCTGTCTGCCCACCTACCCGCCTGCCCGTCTGTGGATCAGGATAATATAAGTGCTCAGCCTCATGCCTATATGCCACCATTCCTGCCATGATGATAATGGACTAGCCCTCTGAAACTGTAAACAAGCCCCCAATTAAATACTTGCTTTTTATAAGAGTTGCTTTGTTCATAGTGCCTTTTCCTAGCAATAGAACAGTGACTAAGACAGGAGTGAAGTATGTTGTGAAAGGCCTGACCATGCCCCTCCATGTTTGAAGAAATAGGAAAGATTCTGGGACTTTGGCCTAGAAGAGGAGTTGATGTGTTAAGTGGAGCTCACTGGGCCATCTTAGTTGGAACATGGATGACAGTGGTGCTGAGGACAGTGTAAGTTGTGAGAGCTCAGATCAAAAGGCTTTAGAAAGCTAGTAAATGGCCTAAAGATCATTCTTGTGATATTTTGGCAAAGCATGTGCCTGCTTTCGGCCCTTGTCCTAAAAATTTTCCAGAGACTTAGTTGAAGAGTAGTGAATTAAATGGTATTGGCAGAGGAGATTTACAGCAGCCTAGTGTTGATCCTGTCATGTGGCTATTAGTGATTGTTCTTATGCAGCTCTCCTGTGAGAAAGAGAGACCAGGGTAAAAGGAAATACAAAAGCACAGTTGGAGGAGATAGGATGAGAAATACAATATTGGAAGCCAGTTTAAAGAGAGATGATCCAAAAGGAGTGCAGAGGGACCTGGGAGCAAGACTCCACCGAGGTATGCTTCTAACCTGTGAAAGAATTACCTGAAAGCATAAGCAGAGAAGGGAGCCATCAGCAAGTGAGCTGCTGTAGTGTGGTTTAAGGGCAGGCCAGGTTCAAGTTAAGGTTACTCACCTTACATCATGGATTGCCTCTTCCCAGGGTTCTCAGCTTTACTTTTCAGTCTCTTGACTTTGCCCTAAACTTGTCTTCTGCTTGTTTGTGTCAGCAGGGCAATTGTTTTCCTCTCAAAGTTGTTCTAATTAGGGCATGTGTAATTCTGTTCATTTTCTAGGATTTCCAGGCATAGGTTTAAAAATATTCAATGCAGAGTTCACAGTTTTCTGCAGAAAGGTTAATCTAAAAGGGAGACTGCCACTGCTCACCATAGGCCTACATGGTTCTTGTGAATTTTACAAACAGTAGAGTGTTATCCTTTATCTTATTTTCCTATTGCCAACTGTCTAAGCCACTATTACTGTTGGAGAGACACCATGATTAAAGCAACTGTCATGAAAGAAAGCATTTAACTGGGGGCTTGCTTACATTTTCAGAGGATTAATCAATTATCATCATGGCAGGATGCAGGCAGACAGACATGGGGCTGAGACCTTTCATCTTGATCCACAGGCAGACATGTAGGTAGACAGAGAGGAGGGGGAAGACAGAGAAAGAAAGAGGGAAGAGGAACAGACACACAGACAGACACTGCTGTGGGCTTTTGAAACCCACTCCAGTAACACACTTCCTATATGTCCACACTTACACCAACAAGACCTACCACCTAATCCTTCTAATCCTCAGACAATGCACTCAGTCTATGGGAGTCACTCTCATTCAAGCCACCACCCTGATGTATACTGGAAATTATTCTCATTGTTCATAGAGATGCCATGTTCTTACAGTTGTGTAATTACTATGGCTATGCTTGAACAAGTAGCAACATTGATGGACATTTAGTCTGTTTTGCTATCTAAATATTATTGCACTATGCATTCTTGAGCATACAGTGTCCTGCTTATGTAAAAGCATTTTTAATTAGTTCCTAGAGTTCGATTGTCAGGTTGTTAATGTAGAGATTACTGTGATCTGTCCTTCCTGCAGTATTACTGAGAGTACTATTTTCCTCCCATACACATCAACTAATTAAGTGCTTAAACTTGTCCATCTGCTTATTTTTACAATTTTTTTTAGTTTTAATTTGCATTTCTTTTGGACTAGTTAAGCACTTTTCAGCATTTTAGAAAAACATTGTCATTTTTCTGTGAGCTTCTATTTATATTCTTGGCCTATTTTTCTGGGATGTCAGCTGGTGTGTGTTGGAGTCCTATAGACAAAGTCCTTATCTTCTACTATACCTTGAAATATTTTTCTCTGTTTTCTTCTGGTGCTTTCAAGTTCCTGATCTTCAAGCTACTGTCAGAATTTGCTTTTTATATCTATTAGTCTTAAAGGAACCTGAAAGACATTCGACTTTACAATGAGTTGACATCATTCTTATTTTCTGTACCCTTAACTAACTGGTTCTACCATTTATTGATTTTCTCCGAAATTTTGAATGCTAACATATTGTTTAAAAAAATTCAGTCAGGCAGTGATGGCACATGCCTTTAATCCCAGAACTCAGTAGGCAGAGGCAGGTGTATCTATGAGTTTGAGGTCTACAGAATGAGTTCCAGAGAAATCCTGTCTTGAAACAGTAACAACAACAACAACAAAAATGTTTTTTTCATGTGTATATGAGTATTTCACTTACATATATATCTGTGAACCATGTACATGCCTGGATTCTGCAGATAGTAGAAATGGGTGTTGGACTTGATAGAACTGGAGTTATAGAAGATTGTGAGCTGGCATGTGGATACTGGGAATTGAACCTAGGTCTTCTAGAAGAACTATCAGGGCATTTAACTGCAGCCCTATCATTAACATCTTAAATATTATGTGTAAAACTAAATTCTTTCTTCCCTGTTGATACTTGGTGCATGCTTCTTTAGTGTATGCCGCAGCCCGGCCGATCTGGGCCTTCCTCAACCCACAGGAGAAACGGGGTCCTAGTCAGGTCGACAAGGCATAGGCGAAGAAATGATGGCAGAGACAACACATCAAGTATAGGATCTGAATGTATTTCTTAAAAATGGCATCAGACTTTTACAGTCATTGTAAAGGAGAAATGATAAATCTGGCAGCTTAGTAATTAAGGTATATTTAAGGCCACCTGAAACACACTGAATCTAAAGCAGCAGCCATCTCTCTGGATAGGTGCTGCATCCCCCCAGGCCCAAGGTGGGCCCAGGGGACTGCGGCCTAAGTTCTAGTGCGAGTCTCCATCCAAGAAGTCCAAGAGAGTCCAAGAGAGAATCCAAGAGCGAGTCCAAGAGAGTACCCAAGTCCAAGAGAAGGCACAAAGTGAAAAGCAGGCTTATATGGTATACAGGAAACAGGGCAAATGACAAGAGTCACATAGATGGGCGGGGGTCAAAAGGATCAGAGTGCAGGACTGAAGTCACATAGGCAAGTGACCGCTACACAAGGTCGGTAGGTAGGATCACGTAGCCAGGTGTGAAGCAGGCGGAAGAGAGCAATAGTGCCCTCCCCGCTGGGGCTAATTTGGTATTCCTATACTAATTCTCTGCTTCTGCTGGAGGTAAGACTAGGATAGTCCGATCTGGCATTTCCTGTTAATTCTCTGGGTCTCCCTGGCTGGAGGCATGCACCTGAAAGTTCTGACCTAACGGTTCTAGCTAATGTCCTTGAGTTTCTAGTATGTGAAACAGTTCTGACTATTGTGAGACTGCCCTAAGGAATAAGGAATGAGCTTGACCTCTGTTGTGACTCTAAGGGCAGAACCTATCTGACAGGCAGATTCCTTGATAGAAATTCCAAGCTAAGGATAACTTGGAATTAAATTAGGATATATTGGAAACATCGTGCTGGCCAGGAAACAATGCCCAATCTTAGCCATAAATGAATCATTTCTTGGGGTACCTTTATGTCTAAATATGAGGGTGTGTTGACGATTGGAAAGACTGATCTGGAACACATCTGAGTTAGGAGATGCCAGCGGCTACCTTGAATAGCCAGGAGGCATGAGTACCCCTTTGGGTCCTTATTGCCTCTTGCCCTTGATCAGGTTTTTAAGCCCGATACTGCAGACGTGACTGGTGTAGACGAGTGTGCCTGGCAAGTGTACTGTCGATCATTGGGAAAACAGAAGCAGTAGGAAAACTTGCTGTAAAGCATACTAAGATGTGTTATACACTTAAAGCATTTTTGATTCCCTTTCATATATTCTAAGATGCTTCAAACTCAAGCTGAAAATAGCTTTCAGTATGTAAAAGCTTTCTGGAGAATTAGTATTTTATTATCAACATTTTCATCTGGAAACATGACACATCTTCCCACTTGATGTTTTGTTTTGTTTTGTTTTGTGAAACTAAACAGAGGGCCTCATGTTTGCTGCACATGTGGTTTAACACTGAGCCACACCCTAGTACTTTCTACTTGTTACATTTATTTAGTGTTGTCTGTCTGTCTGTGTGAGACAAGGTCTCATCTAACCTAAGCTGCCCTCAAACTCAGTAAATCACTAAGGATGGCCCTGCACTACAGCTAGTGATCCACTTGCCTCCACTTCTGAGATTGTAGGTATGTGCCAGCGTGCTTAGCAGCAGGAGAAAATTTTAAGTCAGTGTTGAACATTTTAAATTATGTAGAGTAAAACTGCCTTTAGGCCATCTAATTGTTAAGTTTGGTTTGGTTTGGTTTGGTTTGGTTTTTTGAGACAGGGTTTCTCTGTGTAGCCCTGGCTGTCCTGGAACTCACTCTGTAGACCAGGCTGGCCTCAAACTCAGAAATCCATCTGCCTCTGCCTCCCAAGTGCTGGGACTAAAGGCGTGCGCCACCACCACCCCTAATTGTTAACTTATATGCCACATGTTTCTAGTAAATCTGGGAGGCCTCACGGTTTCAATGTGTCATAGAAATACTTACTTCTACTTCCTTAACCATAATCTCTTTACAGTGCATAAGTTCAGACAAGGCGACTGTTACGGAAGAAAAAGAGAGTACTCATGAAGTTTGCAAAAGGTCTGTGATATAATTTTTAAATGTAAAGGTAATTTAAATTACTTTAAAGCTGGTAGTAAACTGGGGTTATTCTTACTTTTATTCTTTGCATGAGTGTGTGTGTTTGCATCGTGTAGTTGCACATGTGTGTGGGTTTGCACGCATGCATGGATGTGCGTGTGTGAACTAGAAGTCGATGTTAGATATCTGTCTCAACACTTCTAGAACTTGTAGAGAGAGATGGGGTCTTTCACTTGAGCTCAAGGCCCTCCAGCAAGATTTTTCTGGCTAACCAGCTTGCTCTGCTGATTTCCTGCCCTACTTCCCAGTCTGTTTTTACACATTTACCCCAGCATTTATGTACTCAAATTTTCATGCTTGCACAACAGGTTCTTTACCTGCTGAGCAATCTCCTCAGCCCCTGGCAGTAAGCTTTTGAGTCATCAGAAATAGTGGTAGGATTTGGAGAAATGACTCAAGTGCTTGCTCTCTAAGAGAAGAATCCAAGTTCCATTTCAAAAACTCACACTGGGTAGATTACAACCATCTGTAACTCCAACTGAAAGCGATCTGATGCCCTCTCCTGGCTTTTGAGGGCTTCTTCTCTCTCTCTCTTTCTCTTTCTCTCTCTCTCTTTCTCTCTCTCTTCCTCTTTCTCTCTCTCTCTCTCTCTCTCTCTCACACACACACACACACACACACACACCCACACACACACACACACACCCACACACACACACTTTTAAATTAAAACATTTTAAATTAAAATGTTTTAAAATCACGATAAATTCAATAGAAAAGGATATATGACTCCATAAGGGTCATAATAGCTGAAATGGTTAGTACTAAGAGAATACACTTACTATAACATAGGAAACTTCCCCATTTAATTGTCATCTAAACCATCTTCCATCCTCATTTAGCTGCTGTGACAAGGCACACCCAAGTCAGAAGGTGAATGTGCTCTAGTCCAGTTTTATTCGGGTTAAGATTTTCATATGTGTATCCTCAGAGCAGCAATAGTACATGAGAACTTGTCAGAAATGCAGTTGTATGTACTCAGACCTGCTGAACCAGAAACTGAAGATAAGGCCCATCATCAATCTGTTCAGTAAGAAGTCACCCTGATGGGAGCTCAGAGGTAAGAACTATGGTTAAGGAGCAAAGCAGGTGAGAGATCCTATGGAAGCCAAGTGTGCTACATGGCTGTCTTAAAGTTTCTATTGCTTTGAAGAGACACCGTGACCACAGCAGTTCTTATAAAGGAAAATAGTTAAATTGGGGCTGTCTTACAGTTCAGAGGTTTAGTCCGTTATCAACAGGGCAGGAAGCATGGCAGTGTGCAGGCAGACATAGTGCTGGAGAGGGAGCTGAGCATTCTACATCTGAATCTACAGGTAGCAAGAAGAGTGAGTGAACCACTAAACCTGGCCTGAGTTTCTGAAACCTCAAAGCCCATTCCCAGTGACACACTTCCTCCAACAAGGCCACACCTCCTAGTAGTAGCACTTCCTATAAGCCTATGGGGGCCACTTTCATTCAGACCACCACAATAGCCATTGCATATCTTCAACAAGAGCAAACACTGAAAACTAAGTTTTCTTTAGGGAAGCATTTTCTTCACAAACTGAGGTAGTGTTGCTGCAGTCAGAAGATTTATGATCAACTGGGCTTTCCTGCAGGAGTCATCATATATCATCCAGTCATCATCCTTCAGCCTGTCTTTCTGCTGCTGCTTCTGTCTGTTTTATTAGGAAAGAATGTTGATTAGATGTATCTGATATCTCAAGTAAAGGAGACAAGTGAATATCTTTTTTTAATTTTTAAATTCTCTTAATGCTACTACATTTCAGCTGTTATAACTATAATCCCTGCTTCTTACTCTTTTGTCTCTTCTGCCATAACTTCTCCCACCTCCAAGATAAATCCAGTGAAAAAACTTATTAAATTGTTTCTAAGGTTAAAAGATTGTAGTATCTGAAAATTGGTATCTTTGTCTTAAAAAGTCAATTATTTTGTTCCTTGTAGACGTCAAATTATTTTTCTACATAAGTAACTTTCAGACTCCTATTTTAATGAAGATTGTTATATAGCATATTATACACTAAAGTGAAGATACAGTTGTCTATATTATCAGCCTGGTAATGTTTTTATGGCTCTGTTCATGGAAAACTCTCAAATGTGTACAGGTTTATTATATTTACTTATCCAGAAAAAGAATTTATATAGTAATCCCTCTTTATTCATAGAGGATAGTTTCAAGACCATATAGACACCTAGAACTTCATATAGTATCAAACCCTATGGCATGTTGCGCTTTCTCTTATATGTATATTCTATAACTTAGATATAGTAAGAGATCAACAGTAATAGAATTGTTATAACAGTATGTTATATGAGTTCTAATACTGGCCTGCTCTGTCACATCTCATGACGATGTGAGAAGACAGACTTCATGCTTAAATGAAGACATGGAATAAAACAACAGTGGCCATAGTAGTGTAGAGTTGGGTGGTTACTGGAGGATTCCTTGAATACAGGCAGTGTAACACAATGACAACTGGCCTTGTACCAATGTGGGTAAGCAAGTGTCCAGTATCTGGCCTCACTGATAGGAGGATAGTTCATATCCCTCATAGTATGAAGCAGGATAGCCAGATGTCATCCTACTCTACAGGACAGGATGCAGTTTAAAACTTAGGAATTGTTCTTGAGCTTTCCATTTATTATTTTAGCACTATGGTTTACCCTGGGTATTGAACTATGTGCTGTGAAAGGGAGTTCTGCACTGCTGCGCTGGCCTCATTCTGTGGTCAGGAGAATAAGTAAGTAGATGTGCTCTTGTCTTTAGAATACATGCTTTGATTATTCCTTGAACCTTTTATCAGGTTTGATAAAAATATTTCCCATCAAGCCCAGTGGTATATTCCTACAGTTCCCAGTCTCAGGAAGGTGAGATAGGAGTTCAAGGTCAACATAGTGAGGACAGGACAGGATAGTTATATTCCATCTCAAAATGTTTGGTTTTTGTTGTGGTGATGTGGTAGTTGTGGTGGTTTGGTCAGTTGCTATAGTGTTTTTATTTCTCTCTCTCTCTCTCTCTCTCTCTCTCTCTCTCTCTCTCTCTCTCTCCCTCCCTCTCTCCCTCCCTCCCTCCCTCCCTCTCGTGTGCATGCGTGTGTGTGTGTGTGTGTGTGTGTGTGTGTGTGTGTATGTGTGTGTGTGCGCGTGCGTGTGTGCGTGTGCGTGTGTGTGTGTGTGTGTGTGTGTGTGTGTGTGTGTGTGTTTTAGGGGGTTGGATCTTTGGTTTTACTTTTGAGTCAAGACCTTGCTTATAGCTCACACTGGTCTCAAACTCATGATCTTCCTGCTCCCTTTGTCCTACGCTGGAGTTACTGTGGTATAGGTTGATTTGTCACTGTGACAAAAAGTATATCAGAAGCAGCTTGAGGGAAAGAGGGTTTGCTCTGGCTCATGGTTTGAAAGGGTGTATTATGGTAGGGGAAATATGGCACAGTTCATGGCAAATGAATGCTGGCAGGGACTCATGGTGTCCCAGTGGGTCAGGAAGCAGAAAGCTCGGGCTAGATAGCCCTCGAGGCCTGTCTCATAGCCACTCACTTCTATCCCCTACCTCCTAAAGGGAACCAAGTATTCAAACGCATGAGCCCCATAAAGAACACTTCATATTCAACCCGTAAAATACTATTCCTATCCCTACCTCAACCATTCAGCAAGTGTTGGTCTTATGTTAAGAAAATAGGACCTTGGACTAGCAAGATGGCTGAGCAGGTAAAAGTGCTTACTTTACAAGTCTGACAACCTCAGTTGAGGATCCAGAACCCACATAAAATGGAAGGAGAGACACAACTTCATAAGTTACCCTCTCACTTCCACAAGCTCACTACAGTATGTGAAACACTCCCATAAACTAAAATTTGAAGAAGACAGGAGCACTTCATTAGAAATATTTCGGAATCATGATATACCATGTATAGAATAGTACATAGTACATACATAGCAGTAGGTTATGTTTCTGATAACTTGAGTCTTTTTGACATTCTGATTCGGTTTTTCTGTTCCTACAGCAAAGATTCTAGAAATGTGGAGGCTGTAGCTACTGAGTGTCCATTAGCAACACTAGGTCCCAACCCTCTGTGCTCATCAGCAGTTCCTGTGACTCTTAGCAGTCATCAAGATGTAGCGCCAACACCCTGGATAAACGGTAATGCCAGCTTTCTTAAGTTCTTGTCAACTTGAAGGACCTTTCACAGAAGACATTGCTGTTAAAATAAAAAACATCTGTATCTATATGACAGTGGTATTATGTGAAATACCTAAAATATTCATATTTTAATTAATTACATTTGTATATGTTTAGGATTTATGTTATTTTTCATAATGCACAATTCTCTATTTCTCTAAACATAATGAGTTCTGTTGAGAATGGGTTTAGAAACTTAAATTTCTTTATACAACACACATTTCACAATTTGTGAACCTTCCCAATACTCATGCTACCTAGTATTACAGGCATGTGCAGCAAGCCCACAGTGGTTGTGTGTTTTATTCAAACTATTCTAACTTTCATAATTTAAATTGTTGTAAAGTTATAGGCAGCATACCTTCAGCCTGTTCCAGATTATATACAGATGCTACAGAGGTAAAATGTAAATAATTGAAATAAAAGTACTTGTGCTGAGGAGATGGCTCAGTGGGTAAGTGCTTGCCTCAGAAACATAAGGACCTGATAGCATGTATGGTGGCACATTGCTCCAGCATGTGGGAGGCAGAAGTAGGCAGATCTCGGTGACCCTGGTCTATCCTGATCCAGCCTGGTCTACATAGCAAGTTCCAGAATAGCCTGACCTATATAATAAAGAAACTCAGTCTCAAGAAAGAGAGGGAGAAGGGGCAAGGGAGAGAGAGAGAGAGAGAGAGAGAGAGAGAGAGAGAGAGGGAGGAAATGAAGGAAAGGAGGAAGAAGACAAAAAAGTAAGGAAGAAAGAAAAGAGAAACAAATATAAGGGTCTGAATTCAGATTCGTAGCATTCATGTAAAAGTTCGGTGTGATGGTATACATCTGTCAACCCGACATTTCAGAAGAGGAGTGGGGTGAACCCCAGGGGCTCACTGGTCTTACTGCAACAATAAACTTGTCTCAAGTGCATGAGACACTGAGAGACTAGACAGTTAGCTCAGTAGTTAAGAGCACATGTTGCTCTTGCAAAAGACTAGGGTTCAATTCCCAACATCCACATGGTGGTTCACAACCATATGTATATATCTCCAGTATTTTACTTTCTTGAACATCAGACACAAAGTTGGTATACACAGAGACATTCAGCCAAAACATTCATATACACAAAAGGAAAAACAAAAACATGAAGTAGAAGCTGGGCATAGTAGTTTCTGAACTCCAGAGGGAAAGAAAGGCCAGCCTGGTTCACATAATGAGCTCCAGGCCAATAAGGGATACATAGTAAAATGGTAGTTCAAAATTAGCAGCAAGGAAAAATGTGGTAGAGACTGATAAAATAAGACACCAGATGTTAACTCTGCCACCTCATGCACATGCAGAGGCAAAAGCACTTGCACACACACATACTACATAGAAATTGTCTTTAGGAAAGAATGTTTTTAAATGTCCTAGTTCTTGTTTTAAAAGACACCATTAGGCCTAGAGAGATTGTTCAGCATCTAGGATCACTTGCTATTCTTTCAGAAAACCTGTTCAGTTCCCAGCACCCATGACAGAAAGCTCACAGCTGTCTGTAACTCTAGCTCCATAGTATCCAACACCTCTGGCCTCTGTAGGCACTGCACTTGGGTGTATACCCCACATGCAAACACACACACTACACTGAAAATAATAAAACTAAATTTTTAAAAGACACTATTAAGGAGAACACTGTAAAGAACATGGTGAATGCTGTACTAATCAGCATAAACTACTGTGACAAAGTACTAGAGGCTAGGGATTCTGATGGTCATGGAATTCAGGAGCAAGATCCTGGCAGGTTGGGTTTCCGAGGATCCTGTTTATATCTCAGAGGGCCACCCTCTTTCTCTAAACATGTAAGAAGAGTGCACTTTTTGGTGTCTGTGCTTCTATGTATGAACCTCTCAAAGATTCAGTGAAGTTCCTAGTATAAGTTTGGGTAATGTGTTCAACTGGACTGGGACTCAGGGCTACTTAAGTCTTTTAAGAACATTATCTGCAGCCTATAATTCACTTTGTGTTTTAAGTTCAGGTCTAGAACTATTTCAGGGAACCCAATATCTAAGTCTGTGGGTGTTCTGAGTTATGCAGGACAATTGGTCAAAAAAGAGACTGCAAGATAAATTTAGATCAAGCAGCAGTGGGACCAGCCTCTCAAGGACAGAACTTGAGCTTTATTGTTACACAAAAGGCACTTTTATTTAGCAAGTCAGTTTCTTTTGTTTTGTTTTTTGTTTTTTGTTTTTTTCGAGACAGGGTTTCTCTGTGTAGCCCTGGCTGTCCTGGAACTCACTCTGTAGACCAGGCTGGCCTGGAACTCAGAAATCCACCTGCCTCTGCCTCCCAAGTAGTGGGATTAAAGGCGTGCGCCACCACTGCCCGGCAGCAAGTCAGTTTCTAAATACCAAACCTTGTAAGCTGATCTAGGAGTTGTCTCAAAAGAACCATTCATTACCTAAGCAATTCTCAGCCATAGGAAACTTCCTGGTTTGGCAGGCTGTCTCCAGACATCTCAGGTAACAATCACCGACAGAAGGCTACTTCAAAGCCTAGGTGCCATTACTCCTAAATTCATGCCAGATACAACAGTTCTGCTACATAAGTCATTCAGTGTTTCACAGTAATACACGTGGCAATACAGTTCTAAATTGAATTAAGAATGTGCCATAGCAGGGCCTATGAGATAGCTTAGCCAGTAAAGGCCCAGGCAACCCAGCCTGACCACTTACTTGAGTTTGATCCCTGGAACATGGTGGAAGGAGAGAACTGATTTCTTCAGGTTGTCCTCTTCCTCCAAACATGTACTATGCTGCATGCAGGTGTATACCTAAGTATGTGTATGACACACACACACACACACACACACACTTATTTAAATGTATGGAACAAAAAGATAAAAGAGGGAGTTGGAGAGGTGACTTGTGGTAAAAACACTGGCTGCTGTCACAGAGGACCTGGATTTGATTTCCAGTGCCCACATGTCAGCTCACAACTGTCTTTAACTGTCCCATTCCCATGGGATCCAACACTGTCTTAGTCAGTGTTCTGTTGCTGTGAAGAGACACCAAGACCAAAGCAACTCTTATCAAAGAAAGCATTTTAATTGGGGGCTTGCTTTCTGGTTTCACAGGTTTAGTCCATTATCATCATGACTCTAGTGGGTGGTGTGCAGGCAGACATGGTGCTGGAGAAGTAGCTGAGAGTTCTACATCCCAATCTATAGGCAACAGAAAGAAAACTGGGCCTGCTATGAGCTTTTGAAACCTCAAAGCCTACCCTCAGCGACTTGCTCCCTCCAATAAGGTCACACCTCCTAGTCCTTCTCAAAGAGTGTCACTCCTTAATGACTAAGCATTCAAATATAAGAGCAGAGCTCAAGGGGGCCATTCTTATTCAAACCACCACAAATACCCTCTTCTAGACTCTTAGGGCAGTAGACATTACAAGTTGTGAATGGCTTATGTAAAACTACCTATAGACATAAGAATAAAATATCTTTTTAAACATTTTCAAATAAAGAACATAACAGAGTTAAAACTAAGACAAGGGTGACTGTCACTGTTGAAAAGTCAGTTAGTGTTCATGTGCTTGTTTGTAACGCTCTTTTACTTATAGATTTCAGATTTCCAGGAAGATATTCTGTTCTACAACTGCAGAATCCTGAAATTTGTGAAACATTTAAAAGAGAAAAAAACATGGGGGTAAGTCCTCATACCCCACACTTAGGGAAATACAAGCAGAAGGGTCCAGCTCCTTTTTAAACAGTTGGAGACACCCAGATTTAGGGTGGGCATTAGGTAGGAATAAGCAGGAGAGTATAGTTTACCACTGACAGTTTAAAACAGAAGGAGCCTCTGAAGCTGGAAGCTGGGAGGAGAAGGAAAGACCATAAACTGTGGGAGATGCTAGATTAAGTCCAACGTTATCATTTCTCTTTTCTTTGTTAGTCAGAAAAACCAAGGAGAGTTTTGTTTCTGAAATGCAGTGTGTTCTATGGTTATAATGAGCTTTCTGTGAAGGAGGAGGTGTGAGAGAGAGGAGCCCTGTGTAAGCATTTAAAGGAAGATGGGTGGAGCCTGGTGGTAGTGTACACACTCTTGATTCCAGTGGGAGGCAGAGGCAGGTAGATCTCTGAGTTCAAGGCCAGCCTGGTCTACATAGTGAGAGACTGTCTCAAGGAAAAAGAAAAAAATTGTGAAACAGAACAGTCATAATCCTGACGGAATCTTTTATATGAGAAGTTGATAAAGTCACAGATAAATCATGCTGGACTAGTTTTTACGTTACAGCTTTGGACTCACACGTGCCCTCCCTTGCCTGTCTTATGATTTACATGGAAAAGGTTTTTTAATCTTCTAGGTGTTCCAGAAGCCCTTAGGGCTGGCGATACCCCACAGATACTGCAAACTTCATTTTAACACATTGCGTGGCTGTGAGCGAGCACAGTGCAAGTTTGTCCATGTGCCTGAGCAGGGGGATGAGAAGGTAAAGCCCTGTCTGAAGTGGAGACAATCTCACCTCATGCATTTTATCTGACTGTCTCAGTGCTTTGATAGCATAAGAATCTTCATCTGGGCTTATGCTTTATATAAATTACATGTGTAGGTCCATACAGAGTCGTGTTCTGTGTTTATTAGGCTGATCTCAAGCTCCTGCTGCCTCAGCCTCCTAAGTAACCCAGACTAAAAATCATACCATAGCGACTGGCTTGCCAACTTTGGTTCAGTATTTTTGACATCTAATTATTAATGTTTCTTTCTCCTTACTGTGTAAAAGTTAATAATCTATTCTACAAGTTTATCAGTAACTGTCAGCTAGCATTAAGGTTGATGGACATTTGTATTGTTGCCCTATTTGGATGACAGAACAGAGATACTTTTGGTACTCTTTTCATGTCTCCTGTGAACATACACACAACAATGTCTGGAAGTTCTGGCTGCATTTCATCCTTGCCAGTTCTTGGCATCATCACAACCATAGTGACCATGGTGTTACAGACCTGAAATTCCAGAACTTGGGAGGTAGAGGCAGAAGGATCAGTCTAGTATACATTTTAAGCCTGTGAATTAACTTAAACAACAACTCTTATTCTAATGCTCTAAACTCATAACTTTTTGTTTGTTTGTAAAGCATATGAAGGTAATTTAATGTTTTATGACTTTTGTAGATCTGCATGGATGTGTTTAAGAAATACATAAGTGTCAATGAGCAGCGTTTGCTGCATCGAGCAGGTATGGAATAACTGAATGATAATTACACATTCTTGTGAGTGGCCTCACACATGTGCTGTTTTGTCATTGAGTGTCACAGTTAGTCCAGGAAGGTGAGTAGGCTGTGAAAGCCTGGCAGCCTGTATCTTACCTACCTATCCTCAAAGCTGTCTTCTGTCATCCATACATACATACACAATAATTTTTAATTAAAAAACTGTTAGCTGGGCATTGATGGCACATGCCTTTAATCCCAGCTTTTGGGATGCAGAGGCAAGCAGATCTTGAAGTTGAAGTTGGTCTACAGTGTGAGTGCCACACCAGACAGGGCTACACAGAGAACCCTGTCTTAAAAAACAATAAACAAACAAACAGTTAAAATTTATTCTTAAATATAAAAACTGAATGCCTTGCCTAAGATTGGCTCCATTGGCCTTAGAAATGATTAAAGAGACATATTCTATTTTCATTAGTTTAAAAACTATGTTCACCTAACAGTGTAACTCTCTTACGTACTCATATTTCTTAACTTAGAAAATTTCATTTACGTATGTAAAGGAGAAAGTGTCTTCCTCTCTCTGCAGGCCTTCTCTCGATCCTCTTCATCCTTCTTTTTCCACATTTCCCCCCATTATGGGCAGCATCCTCTTGAGTCCTTATAGCTCTGTCAAAAGGCCCCTGTGTGGTGCGTCTCAGTTCTGCTGGCACTCTGTTGTCTGCCTCTTCCATTGTTTTCCTCCCTGTGATGGGTAGCTGGTTAGCCTTCAAGACTCAGTCCTTACTGAGAAGATTGCTTCCTCTGTTAGCCTTTGTCTGAGTCCACAGCTTCACCCCGTTCCTTGCCTCCATCTCCTCACCATGCTAGATTATAAGCCCCAAACAGGATAAAAACCAGAGTTTGTATGCATTTGTTCCCTGACACAGATCCTAAAGCCATGCAGTATGGTAGTAACAGAGCATTTCAGCTCCATATCTATCAGCTTCAGTCTTATTCTCTGAAAACATCCAAGGGCACCCAATGTCTAATATAGAAGTTGGTAAGCTAGAGGCCATAGGACCCTATTTGAGAATATGAAAATTGACTTGTGATCTGGGGGCTACGATGGCCAAGGAGAAAATGTAGGATTAAATGTAGGTGAGGTTTCAAGTTTCAGAAATCCCGTGAAAAGAGAATGACATGAATGGGCACTATGGGAAACTCCCAAGATATAAAACTGTAAGGATTAGTGGCCACAGAAAAGTATCTGAATTGTGTAATGTGTGTGTGTGTGCATCTGAGAGAGAGAGAGAGAGAGAGAGAGAGAGAGAGAGAGAGAGAGAGAGATGCAGTGTATCACTTCAAGGTAAGTTCCAAGGGGCCTGAAGAGATGTTTCAGTGGTTAAGAGCATGCACTGCCCTTGCAAAGGACCTGAGTTTGGTTCACAGCACTTATGATGGGCAAGTGATAACTGCCTGTAACTCCTGGCCATCCAGTGCCTCCTCAAGCATTTCACTCATATGCCTAAGCCCACACACAAACATTCACGTATACCTAAATTAAAAATGAAATGGGACAGGCAATAGTGGCATGTGCCTTTAATCCAAGCACTCAGGAGGTAGAGGCAGGCAGATCTCTGTGAGTTTGAGTCTACAAAGAAAGTTCCAGGATAGCCAAGGCTACACAGACAAACCCTGTCTTAAAAAAATAATAATAATAAAATAGAGTGAGGGTGGAGAGTTGGCCAGTGGTCAAGAGCACTGGCTGCTTTTCCAGAGAAGCCAGGTTTGATTCCCAGCATCCACATCAGATGTCTCACAACCATCTGTAACTCCAGTTCTAGGAGATGTGATGTACTCTCCTGGTCTCTTCAAGGCACCAAGCACACACATACTTGTAGGCAAGTACTTATTCACACAAAGTGAAAATAAATCTTTAGAAATAAAATTTAAAAATTAAATTCTTACCCAAAATTTTGCATGTAAACTTCTTGTTTCTCTATGCCTGTGAATCTCAGTGTGTAGTTTCTGAAGATACAGCGTCCTTTTGTGTAAGTGTGCGGCATCCTCCACTTCAGTAAATTATACATCACTTTTGACTAAACTCATCTTTGCTGTTTTCCTCTGATCTAGGATCCAGTCCAAGGTGAGATATTCTAGTTCTGTCTGTAGCCTCTGGAAAAATCCGGTCTAGTAATATACACACAACAAAGTTCCGAAGCACTTAAGAGCACTAAGCATATCCACAATGCTTTGTGACTAGCAGCGTGTTCATTCTGCTTTGTAATGTAAGACTGACAGGAGTTCAGTCAGCTATTTACAAACACATGATATTGTTTCCTACTGAGAGAATTGACAACATCTGGAAAGGAAAAGCCAGTAGTTTTAAAAACATGTGCTCCTAATTTAAAAAAGAAGAGCGGGGAGTAAACACCCAGCATGCCTAGCTCTCAGTCAGAAAGCACCAACAGCCTTTCATGGTAGAAGCCACTAAATGTCTTAAACCTTTCTGACTAGACAGGGAGGGTCTTCTCTTAAAAAATATTTTATTGCTGTGTGTGTGCACAAGTGCAAGAGTGTGTGTCTCCACATATATATGAGCCACAGTGCACATGCAAAGGCCAGACAACAATTTTCAGAAATCAGTTCTCTTTTTTCCATCTTGTGGGTCTCAGGGATCAAACTTAGGTCTTCAGGCTTAGCAGCAAACACTGAACCAGCTTACTTGCCCCAGGAGAATCATTTTGAAAGAAAAAAAATTTACATTAAAAATTTTAAGATGTATTAAAACAAGAACGAAGGGTACATGTTGGTGAACAATGCACACACACTAACCAACTTTCTAACTACTCTTTTTAAAAGTCAGTACTCCCAGTTTTAGTCGTGAATTCTATAGTAACAGATATTTCATATAGCAGTTCATTTGCTTTTATCCAGGCAACTGTGTTCATACAAAGCAGAATGGCTGTAAGGAGTTATCTGTAGCTGGGCTTGATGGTGCACACCTGTAACCTTAACACTGAGGAGGTAAAGCAGGAGAATCACTGAGTTCCAACCTCACCTGGGCTGCACAGCTCTCCACAGAACACAAAAGGACTGGAGCTTGTCGAGCATCTCCAGGCACTGGCTGACAGCATAGCATTGCTTCACTCCTTGTAGCCCACATGGTAGAAAGAGAACACTGACTCCCAAGAGCTATGCTCTGACCTCCCCATGCTTGTGCACTGGCACACATGGCCACACTCAGGTACAAACAAAATACGTAAGTGTAACACATAGTTCAGAAAACAAACATAATCTGTATGTTCTCAGGGGAAACACGTGTAGTATATAAAACAGTTTTATAGCAAAGCTGACCATTGTTACATGATAGTTTAGTTTTTAGATTAGGGTTTTTTGTTTTATGTTGGTTGGTTTGGGGTTTGGATTATTTATCTATCTATCTATCTATCTATCTATCTATCTATCTATTTATTTATCTTTGTGTGGTTTGGTTTTTATGAGACAGGGTTTCTCTATAGCTCAGGCTATCCTAGAACTTGCTCTGTGGACCAGGCTGGCCTCCAACTCAGAAGTCAGCCTGCCTCTGCCTTTCAAGTTCTGGAATTAAAGGTGTGTGTGCCAGCTGTTACATGATATTTTTAAACTTATTTAACTTTTCAATTTTGCCGAACGTTTTCATTAGCTAGTGACTTTCCCAGGCAATATTGGGTTATTCAGATAGTAATTTGTGATGGAAATAACAAAATTAAAAAGTGGTTTGGCTAAGGCAGTTTTAGCTAAAATGTGCAGATTTGGCTAAAATTTAGGAATGGGAACAATGATAAAGTGAACATATTCAATTTTAATAAAATTAATGAAAATGGAAAAAACTAAAAATTGTTAAGTGTTGCACAGAAAATAGATTAAGGAATTAGATAGACATAAACTACTTTCTTATAGGAAATGGATAATTTCTTAGTCCATAAAAATAAATTGAAATAAAAAAAAATTCCAGGTCAGTATGTTGGCAGAGTTTAAGCACTTAGTTATAAGTGTCAAAGTAGTCCTCACCCCTCACTGGATTACTGTGCATCTCCCTGTACAAGCCTCAGAGCATTCTGGGAGTTGTGACCGTGGTGGTTCACTGTGCAGCTTGCTTTACACTGTGCACACCGACGCTGAGCATACTTGACGTCTCATGTCACCGCCATTCACCATTGTGACTTTTTGCTTTTATTTTCATCAAATATTTCTGACATTTCTGGTCCCTTCAAGGAATGAATTTGTATAATATCTTTATAGAAGATTCATCTACTTTCAGCAATATGACTGTCTTAAGAGCAGCAAATGACTAATTTTTTTTCACTTTCAGCGTACATATTTCTGGAGTACTACAGAAAGTTTCCCCCTGGGATACACTTCAGTTTACAAGTGCTAAATGACCTTTTGATTTCTTTACTCAAGCACTGTTTATTGAAAGAAGTCTTTCAGGTAGTGCAGCTCAGCATAATGGCTAAAATGCTGGTGAGTAACCTGGTCCATGATCACCTCTCTGTGCTCATTGTGTGCTTGTTCCATTTCTGCCTTCCATGTACTCCCCAGACAACGTAGTTTTCAGTATAAATGGATTTGTAAAATTTAAGACACACTGAGACACATGAAATTGAGTGTGATTTTTGTTTCTTTCTTTCATTCAGCCTGCTCTGAAAATATTACTAAAAATATTTGAGTATGTGGCAACTATGAAATTAAGGAATGCTGTACCTGCTTTAATTGAGATTTTTTGCAAGGTATGATTTTAATCTCTTTTATCTCTTAATAGGGAATAATAAAAGAAGACTCTTTACACATAATTCATTGTCTTTTATTAATGTTCTACTTGTTGAAGAATTCATAAATGGTCTTTTTTCTCCTGAAATAGTTCAGTTCCCCTTAAATAAATCCTTCTAAGTATTCAAATTATAAATTATCTTCATCTCTATTTCTTAAATATAACTAAAAGAATTCTTTCTCTGAAATACTTAAGGTCACCATAAAACAAATCAGTATATAAATAGAAAGTTGTAACTAAAACAAAGTAGTTAGGAATTGGTTTTAAATTTGGCATTAAGCAGGCTGGCAAGAAGGCTCAGCGGTTAAAAGCACTGACTGCTCTTCCAAAGGTCCTGAGTTCAAATCCCAGCAACCACATGGTGGCTTACAGCCATCTGTAATGAGATCTGATGCCCTCTTCTGGGATGTCTGAAGACAGCTACAGTGTACTTACATATAATAATAAATAAATCTTTAAAAAAAATTAAATGTGTATGTATGTATGTATGTGCGTGCATACATGGAGACTAGAGGTCAGCATCACTTTCCAGCTTACTGGTTTAGGCCAGGCTGCCCAGACATCAAGGCCCCAGGAATCTTGTCTCTACCTCCCTAGCACTGGGATTACAGGCCTATGCTTCTGTGCCTCACTTTTTACAGGGGAGCTGAAGATCCAAATTTAGGTCCTCAAATGCTTGTGTAGCAAGCATTTTACCAGCTGAGTTACATCTTCAACTGCCAAGTTGAATTTTCCTTGAATGCTTCAGAATACCTGATAAGCACCAACCAGCACTGGATGAAAACAAGTGTGGTGGCAAATGTCTAGACTTCTAGTCCTCCAAAGGTGGAGGCAAGGGAATTGGAAGTATTGAGTTTGAGGCCAGGCTAGGCAACATGAGATCCTGCCTTTAAAAAGTATATATATATTTCTCAACCACAGCAGTTAAAGAGAACCAGAGAATGTCTAACAATGATTTGGTTTATCTTGGGGCCAGGGGGTATTTTGCAGAGATTGTTGGTTCTATAGTTAGTAATGGAGCCATTATTCCTAAAAGTTGTTTTTGGTAGTTTCAGCACCTGGAAAATTTGAGGGTCCAGCAATGGCAATATAATATTTCCTTGAATGTTTTTGCTCCTGATTCTAGTAGTATAACGTACCCCATCCAATAAACTACAGACCACAGAGAATATAGAAATTCAGAGTTTATTTTATGTTCATAAATAGACTGTTAACCTAACCTAACTTGTTAAGACATATTTTTACTTATCCTGGTTTTTGAGTAATTTTAAAGATAGTTTTCGTTGGATTTTTTTTCTTTTTTTGGTCTTGTCTTTTTTTTTTTTTTTTTTTTTTTTTATGGGGTTATTTTATTTTTTTTTTTTCCTCCAGGTTTTTACAACAACCACCAGAGGGGCCAACAACTCACAG